>LHCL01000009.1:595436-693263 GCA_001305275.1 Talaromyces verruculosus
TTGTTCCCTCTTATATAATCCTTCATGGAAGCGATCCAGTCTACGGTCTATGCCCTATCTCTTTCATTCCGGACTAAGGGAGAGAGTCAAGGAGGTTTTTATAGTTATGCTCGTTTGGTGTAGCTTTGGCAGTTTCATTTGCCCTAAAATGAATCGGGAATTTCGAAGAGATAGAGGTAAGTTAATGTAAAATCTTAGGTACGGAGTACAGCAATCGACCAGTAATGTTCAGCGGCTAGTCTCTTATCGGTACTCTTGTGTGCCCTGAAACGACCGAAGGTTAACCAATCACCAATCCTGACTAAGTTTTGTAGTATATCCGGCTTTATCGATATACATATTCTCCCGGCCGACTGATATGCTACGATGCAGTCATCTTGTTGGCATAAAAATCGATAATCGGACGGCGAGCTTATGCTCAAAGTATCCAAGCTCAGTTCATACAAAGTCGCCGTTCTCGGGATCTCCACGCAGGTCCTCGAGTGGACCCAAATAACGGCGACTACATCTACTACGTAGGGATATTTTGTTTCCGACTTTGCGTGACTCCGAAGATGCGATAATAAGGGGAGATGGACGCCGTTATAAAACTGCATTGAATGACGATATTTTGTGCGAAACATCGCGACAAAGTGATAGAACTGGGTGGACCTCGTACGAAAAAGTTACGTTAAATCGACTTGTCTGGATCAATCAATCCGAACCTGGAATTCTCGAATTGACATCAGATCTTCGACCGAACTGGTTCATCTGAGATAATCATGTCTGAAATTACGGAGAAGCCATTCAAGTCTTTGCTTGCCACTCCCTCAGAGCTTCACTCGTCCCTTTCCAATGCTTCGTCTTCACCCCGCCGCGTGGTCCCAGTGGCGGCGGGGCGCGAATCGGGACTCAATTCTTACGAAGCCAAACATATCCCAGGATCTGTGTATGTATTTCTTTCATACCCACAAAAATGAACCGTCCAGTGACAACTAGCTAACAGACAACAACAGCTTCTTCAACGTAGACCAAATCCGCGACACCAATTCCCCATACCCGTTCATGCTCCCTTCGCCATCCCATTTTGCAGTCTGCATGACCGAACTGGGGATCCGAGCAGACGACATAGTCGTAATCTACGACACGATCGAAACAGGATTCTATTTTTCGCCTCGTGTGGCGTGGATATTTCGCCATTTTGGGCATGGCGAAGTTCATGTTCTGAATAGTTTCCCGCGGTATGTGGAGCAGGGATATGAAGTGCTCGAGGGCCAGAAGGTGGAGGCATTGATAGCTGGGGAGAATTATCCGGAGCGAGAGACGCCAGTGTCGAATGATGTTATTGATTTTGGAGAGTTGCATGAATTGCTTTCTGCCAGCCCCAAACCGGAAGGTAGTCAATACCACATCCTTGACGCGAGACCAGAAAGCCAGTTCTCTGGATCGGATACCGGTGCTGCTATTACGGGGCATATGCCATCTGCAGTGAATATACCACTCGGCTCATTACTAAGTGACGATAAAAGTCTGCTCCCTGCTTCACAACTGAAAAAGTTGTTTGAAGCGAAGGGCGTTAATGAGGCAACACCCGTGATATTGACGTGTAATTCAGGCACGACAGCCGCTGCATTGGGACTGGCATTAGAAGCCAGTGGTTATCAAATGCCGAAGAGGCTGTATGATGGAAGTTGGTCTGAATGGAGAGACAAAGCAGCCAAAGAGGAAGGTTTCACCATCGTGGATTAATATGATTCTCTTAATAATCTATTTCAAAAGTAAATACACATTCCACAATCTAGGGACTATAAGTATCAAGCCCATCTTTAATAGACTGCTCCAACGAAACCCAACCAGGCTGCCCGAACCACTCCTTGAGCAACTCTTCAGCCCTTTTCGCGGGCGGAACCACACTCAAATCATGGCCTTCATTCTCTGGCGGATTCGGGATATTCTCGTTGTCGGGGCGATATTTGCGCATAAGACGGACAATCTCAGTCCATTGGAAATGAGAGGCGAATGCGAAGAGGCGTTCGGATTTGACTTCGGGGTCGAGGAGGGCGATGGCGTGGATACGAGCTACATCTTCGACGTTGACGTAGTATTCTAGTAATGGGAATATGATTAGTATTGACTGGGAAATTTGGAATTTGGGATCTGGAGGCTTACGAGGTGGCACAAGGTCCATGAAGAATTTATCTCCTTCCAGAAGTTTGAAGATGTATTTCCCAGAAGAGCCGTTGAAGTTAGGATGAAGGAATTTTCCCACCTTAATTTCAAGGTTAATTTAGTCAGAAAAGACTTTAAAAGATAAGTCGAGAGTGGTGATACTTACATTAAGATTCGGGAGAACAGCGTTGAAGACGAAAGGAGGGTTGTTTTCTTTTACCCAATTGTGCGCAAATCGTTCTCCTTCAGTCTTGGAGGCACCGTAGACATGCATAGGGCTGCGAGTCTCCGGGGTGCCTTCCCAGGCAAGTTTGACGGTTTCATCGTTCCATGAATCTGTATTGTTCTCAATTTAGCGACTGTGAGAGAAGACTGATTATTAAGTGCGTAAATTGGTTGACATACCTTCCGTGAGAACGATGCCTTCCACGTTAGGTTTTGGAAGACTGACTGCCGCAGAGGACGAAGTAAGGACGACCCTCTTGATGGACTTTTGCTCGACTGCTGCTTCTAGCATAGCTTGAGTGGCAGCGATAACGCCATTGACGACCTTGTCTGTATCTGTACTCAGAGATAGATCCGAAGCCTGGTATAAGGCGATATTAGTGAATGCTTCCCGGAATTATGAGCTTGATTTCTGCGCATAAAGAGTGGTGCAGCAAAGCTGATGTTGGAAATTAGGGCTATTCATACCACGTGAATAAGTCCGCTGACATCACCCAACACCTTGACCAAAGACTCTTTCTGAGCTACATCCGGGACAACCACGCTCTCGTACTTTCCAGCACCGTATTTAGACGTAAAGTACTCGTCAAGCCAGGGCTTCTCTGCACGGATGGTGCCTCGGACAAGATACCCCAGGGACAGAAGGAGGTCGACAATGTGTGAACCAATATAGCTGTTTGCGCCGGTGACAAGGACTCGCTCCCCGGGCTGGAGGGCAGTGGATTTCTTCAATAGAGCAGGCATGATGAATATTAGGTCTGGATAGTTATGTAGGATACGTGATCTGTTTGTGTGGATTATTCGTTTCACTGGATTTGTCGCGAATTTACAGCCTTAGAACTTTGCATATCTGCAGGGGCAAATGCATCTCTTTATACATGTGAACTCCTACAGTCTATTAAGCAAGTACCCATCTAGAAAATACATATGTAGTATTTTCGTCCGTCTTTCTTAACACGTCCGGTATTATTCAGATAAAAATGGATCGTTTCGACCGAAACAGAACAGGTAGCGGCGTCATGATTCAAGCCGGATATTTGACCGGCGGAAACATTCACGTCAACTATGCTCCCAAGGTCTGAGATGCAATGCAAAGTTTTGGTGATTTCAATCATTCGAGACGCTACTAATCTGAGTGATTAATAATTACACATTCGTCAGCTGGTCGCGCGGCCGAACTCATGATGGTCAATGATTGATTGGCTGACTTTGGGAATGGATGAGAATCTTACTGCCGAGGCAGGGCCAAGAAATTGATTAATAATGATGCCGAGTGAAGCATTCAATAGCTTGGCAATGCATATGAATTCTTGGCTTCGGGACCCTTTTTCGGGATTTGCTGTTGTTGATGCTTCGTTAAGCTCGCTAAGTCCGAGACAGCTTACGTAGTACGGCTTTATTTCGATTTCCATGGTCGCTCGAAAGGCCCACACGACCCTTGTTGGTGAGAGATAGCCGTAGAGTACTGAATGGGTTCTACTTATGAGATTTCATAATCATGGATATTGTCGCTGTTGAAGGTTGAAAGTCGAAAGTCGCAGAACGAAAGAGAAAAGTTTATATTACGGGCCGTAATTGCATGACAGGAGCTAACTATATTTGGCTAGTGTATGGCAACACCCATTGAAATTCGCCGTATTTCGCGTAACATGACGGTCACGTTTTTCTGCGTGATATCACTGATATGATGTCATTTTAGGGTTATTAGGGCTATCTCTAACCACACGAGATATGTTGCTAAAATCATCTCGTATTTTTCGTCTCGTATTTCAGATGTTAATGTACAGACAAGACCTGTTTCCCTTAGTTGGGAATAATACCACCGTGTGTCTGAATCACAGAGTTGGTGGTAATGTACCTAGGTAGATATTATATATAGATATGCTATAACGGCTTCGGACGGCGCTGCTAACAGGTGGTCCGGCAGTTGAGAGTCTGATGTGCTACCTCTGTGGCCGACGGCGCTCAAAGGTCCCTGCCACCATGAGCTAAGCTTTGTCGGCACTCTCATCTGGACAATGAAGTCCATGAGAGTATCTTCGAGTCACCACACGGCACACTGCTAGATTAAAGGCCGCTGGATGCATTGATATCTGCGGAACAAAAAATCACCGATCTCGCCATGATGCATGGGCTATTCAGGGGTCATGTTCTCGCCCTGAAGAATAGCTACGGCGCAGCGGAAGCCCTGGCACTTTGGAAGAAAATTGGAGGTGCAGAATATTGGGCTGTGGCTCACCATGCCCATTTGCGGTATACCGAATACTCGGTTATCTTTCGAATATAGTCGAAACTGATAGACCCATAAAATGGGCTAAGCAACAGGACAAGGTCGAAGGCGAACAGGAGCCGATTATTGTTGGAGTCGAGAACGGTAGGCATCAAGTGCTGCTTTGAAATAGAAAGAATAGACAAGAATAGATTAAGATGTTCACAATGAGGAATAGTTCCAATGTTGAGGATTTGCTCCTGGAGAAAAGAAGAAAGAAGGATGATGAAGAATGATGTTGATTTTGCCAAGAGTTCAGGAGGCAGACGTGCTATCCGACCTCTGATTGGCTGCAATCTGAGAGCATCACGTGATGCTATATCATGCTTTCTTTGTTTTGGTCCGACTTTCGTCCTTGGAGTTGCTGTTTAAACTGTCCGTCTGACTATTTACGGCTGATCGAGCTACAAGAGTCAGATAAGCCTTAAAGTGCTGTTGCCAAGATTACAAGCGACTTTGAGAAAAAGATACATATCATACACATCCTGGTCCTCAAAACACGCAAGGTACCTAGCAGCTTCCACTGAGAGCTACCTCATACTATTGCAACATGTTGAACGATCTCGACCTCGAGAAGCTAAACAATGACTTGTCGGCCATCACCCAAACGACCAAGACGTACCAAAAAAACCTGCAGATTGTCCTCGAACGCTTCCAAGATCTTCTCGAGCGATACAACTCACTGAAAAGTGACTACGAGGAGGAGAAGGCGGGGCGCGAGAGATACAAAAGACAGGTCAAAGCTCGAGTAAGTCTCACTGAATTGATATGAAAGAAAGATTGGACATCGAAAACTGAGCGAATAGGCACTGGTCCAGGACCGTAATCCGTTCGTGCTGGTACTCATCGACGGTGATGGCTGCATTGTAAGTTCATATTTCATGCTAACAATTGCAGTGAATGTACATGGTCTGACGAAATCTAGTTCAAAGACGATTTGATCAAAGCTGGTGCAGAAGGTGGGGATAGAGCTGCCCAGATTCTAAGCGACTTGATCAGAGCAGAGCTACCCCCCAATTTACCAGATAATTGTCGCATTATGGTCCGCATATATGCTGACGTTTTCAGCTTGAGCGCTATGCTAGCTCGAGCTAATCTTGTTGGGAGGGAAGCGCGGTCTTTCTCCAAATTCACGTCATCCTTCACTCGTGCTCAGGACTTATTTGATTTTGTTGATGTGGACGCCAAAATGGAAGGAGCGAAATCCAAGATTAAAGGTAAGAGCGAGTCAATACCTCCCATCTCACTGTTGTCAATGGCCAAAAGATAGCCTGTCGACTGATCATACATAGAAACGTTTCGTCTGTTCGTCGATAACCACCAATGCAAACACATATTCTTCGGAGGATGTCACGATGGGGATTACGTATCTATGTTGGCGCCATATCGAGATGAGACTAATCGCATCACTCTTATAAAGGCGGCCAATACGAATCCCGAGTATGAGGGGCTTGGGTTATCCCTAAAGGAACTTCCTTCGGTATTCATGTCCACGTCCATCGAAGATCGTCCATTGTCGCCGATTGACCCAGACAAGCCCGTCTGTACACACTTTTTCAAGGTAATATCTCGCCTAGTTGACGCGGCTCCGATTTTAAACTGATCCGTTTTCAGGGAACCTGTAAATTCGGTGCTTCGTGTACGAAATCACACGTGTCTGAAGCGTTCAAAATCAAATTTAGTGAAACCCCTTTCAATTCACGGAGCAAATCTCCTTCAAAGAACTTGTCGATCCCCAGTCGCAAACAGAGCTATGCAAAACTTCTCCCTAAAGCAAGCGGAAATACCACCAGTCGGATACCAGTTGACAAAGATGGAAGTCGGATTGATACATATGCTCCCCCACCGTCTGACGAATCGTTTCAGAGATACAAAGACATATCACCGCGCCCTTGCAACAAGTATCACCTTTTGGATTGCTGCAACGATACAAATTGTTCGTTTGCCCATGGCCACGTGGAACCGGAATTCCTCGACATCATGAGATACCAGGCAAAACGGCGCCAGTGTCATCAAGGTCGCGATTGCAGGGTACTGAAATGTATCTACGGACACCACTGCCAGATTGATGGCTGCACGAGTGGAGGCTCGTGTAAAATGAGTCGCGCTTTCCATAACTTCGACCCGCGTGTGGCTCGCTGGGTTGAGCCAGATAACCCCACGAAAGATGCAGAGCAAGAGAGATTCAAAGTATTGTGGAATGGCACTAATGGCGGTAATCAGATTGACACGAAGGATAAAGAGATAGAGGAGTTCAAAGCTATGTGGAGTGGTACTGGTGGCCAGACCGAGAACCCCCAATCAATCTCAGTAGCGGACACCGCCAATGAGAGTACGAGTCCAGATCTTTTGGCTGCTGAGGAAACAGCATCAAACTTCTCTATAGAATGGTGAAAAGTTTGGTTCCATTCTTTATGAATTGTTGAATTTTCATCAGCGGGCATTTTGGGATATCCAAATCTCATTCTTGGTTCGAAAATTTGTCTTGTTTGGTTATAGATCAAATGGTGCTTTCTATCAGAGCGCTGTAAGAACTCTTGTAGTCGCACGTTTCTATATGGAACTGATTGTGAGTCGGTGGATATCTTACATTTTTTTTCTTTCACTAACATCCTGTTTGTCCTTCTCCTGCGATGCTGATCAATGCGAACGCATTCCATGAGAAACAACACAATACGTGACACTAACCCATAGCTACTTCTCGAGATAGTTTTGTCGATTTTGTCGGAATAGAATTGAAACAGGTCACCTTTCTCGCTATTCCGTTATAAGCACAAGAAAGTCAGGTAATGTCAATCATTCACACTGTTCTGATCAATAGCCCTATGTCCTAGCCCTAAGCCTAATCTCGATAAGGGCTAGAGTTCACGATAAGATAAGATTAGGGCCTGTCATGAATTATTAATCTCTTCATGCCGCTTTAACACCTTGACGTCGTATTATTTACACAGTATATTAGCTTTTGATTAAATGTCCAGATCCTTTCAATAATAGCCCCCAGAACACCACATCATCCAATGATATGCAATGTCCTTGTTGGTCATGCTAAACGATACGAGTACTCGCAATTGTGACAAGTAATCCGGTTAGTTGCCTACGGTAGTTTCCGTTTAGGAATCAAACGCATCTGTTCCTTATCATCGCCCTTTCTAGTTGCCGGCGACAAGATGTTGACGTTTAGCCATCTGAACGCAGACGCATTCGAGAACCCCAAGAAAAGCAGCGGTCGAAAACGACCACGTATTCGGGAGCCCGTGGTATGTAATCATTGTCGGAAATCAAAAGTGCGCTGCGATCGCAAGTCACCATGCAAGCCGTGCCGGGATCGTGGACTGGAAACACAGTGCGCTTACTCGCGTCACTCGCGTCACTCGCGTCCCAACAGTCCAGCGGTCTCGGCTGCGCAATCTGCCAGGCAATTGGTAACTCCTCCAAGCACGGAGATTGATCTACTCGCTTTTGAACAGCCGGAAACCCAGTCCTTCGATGGAGAAATCCCCGCTCTCAAGCATGCCAATGGCGCCTTTACAGGGTCGGACTTCGAAACAAGGCTGATTGGCGGCACCCACTGGATGGCCGTGTGCAGCGATTTGCCTGTGGTAGAAACCATGATGAAGAAGACCACCGACTTTCAACCGACGTGGAGAATTTTCGCGGAAGTCAAGTCTCTCCTTCGTGCCGCAAATTCGATACCAGCCGGAGTAAATGGAAACGGTAATACGAAGTTAATAAATCTCCTTCCTGATCGACTTACTTGCGAAAGATGGATCAGGCGATATTATGAGACATATGGTAGAATCTACCATGTGGTCGACCAGAAATTCCTGATCGGCCAGCTGCACGGAGTCTTGATTGCATCCGTGAATGCCAATGAAGTGTACATTCTCAAGATTCTGTTGATTATTGCTATTGCCATGCAGACAGACAAGTCAGAGCGATTACGTGGAAGACTGGTACTGCAAGAAGCACAAAGCCGTATTTATACATCGCCGCCGTTCCAAAAACCTTGTATAGGCGTCATGCAGGTTTTAGTGCTGTTGATTATATTGAAGACTATCACTGCCTCGGACACTGATAGTATTTACAGGCTTATGGGTATTATGGGACTGACTACGCAAATGGCCATGAGTATGGGCTTGCATAGGGATCCAGCCTTGTTCCCAAATGTCACTCCGTACTATGCAGAGTTTAGGAAACGATTATGGGCGTGCTTTTTTCGGCTAAACCTTGATTATTGCATCAGGAGTGGATCTCAATTCAGTATTCGTTTGGAAGATGTTGATTGTCCTTTCCCGAGCCCTATCGACATTCAGACCCTCGACCCTGGAAGTACGGTAGAGCCGGTTCTCTTGTTGAGCCAGGCGCAGCAAGCATCGGACCAAGCTTTCAATATCGCTGCAATAAAGCTGGCAATGGCGAGAGCTCCACTACATCAGCGACTCTGCTCCACAACACCTCAATTATCAAGCGAGGAACGGGATCGAATGCGCGCGTCCTGCCACAAGATTCTGCGTGAGCTGCCTCCGAATCTGCAACAGGGAGCTCCGTTATGCAGTCCAATCGAAAAACTTCAGCGAGCCTTAATGATAGTGCATGTCCATAGCTTCATGATTATTATCATACACAATGATATCCTCGGGGTACCCCCTCATAAGTTACAGAGAGACGTTCTCTATGAAGCATGGGACAACTCGGTGCCTATTCTCAACCAGTTGCAGGAAGTGTCACAGAGCGACTCTGAGCTGTCCATCATAGCTTACCATCTTCTTTGGACTGACCTTGGTCGCGCCGCATTGACCGCATGTCTGGTGGTTGGTCGCTTGCGGAGCATCAATCTGAAGAACACCGTCTCCAATAGCCCCCCTCCAACGCTGGTAATGTTCCAACAGCTCTTACTAAAATTTCTCGAGTCCTTATCCCAGATCCTAGCGGGAAGATATCGTCTCGGGCATGTTGTAGCAAAGACCAGACTTGTCTTTGCTGTCGCAACAAAGGTCACCTCAAGCTTGATCAGCGACTTCGGCGGTGCACAACAGTATTCGAAGTTCATGGAGCTTGGCATCACAGCTGCAGAGGAGATCGTCACGGAGATGGAGCGTTCTCTCAAACTGGAACAGCAAGACTCAACACTCGCCTTGCTGGACTTCAACGAAACCGCCAGGATGCAAGCTCAACCAAGTGCTCCCACCTCTCTAGTCACGAACTGGATGGACCATGCACAACTTACAGATCCATTGATGCAGGTGTTGTTTCCAGGCGACGCCGACTTTCAACTAGGTTCAAAGTCTCCGGATTTGGGTATGCAGTCCGATCTAAGTTTACCCTATTCCATGACTTCATTCGAACCTATTTCGGCGATTGAGTCTGCGCCTAACATTTTGTGGGAAAGTATATAATTAAAATCAGCAAATTTGTACGATGAGAAGTATATGGAAGAACATTGAAAGCGTTGCCGCAGTCTTTACATGCTCAATTGAATCAAGCATATAAATTTGCGTCTGTGATGCCTTCACATATTTTGAATCAAATTATGTTCTGGTTTTGCCTTGGACATGCTGACATATTCATCGTGTGCTCATTTTACATGCAATAAATTGGCTTAGGAACGAAGCTGACTACAAAATAAAGCCAAGGATAGAAAACAAGAAGATCGTTGAGTCGCAAGATGAATCAGATGGACGAATCTTATAGAAACCTCATATACTAATATGGACATCCTAAATTACATAGCAGTGTGTTCTAAATATGGATAAATGAAAGAGGCTTTAGTTCTATAAAGTTGATACCAGGAATAGCAAATAGCAAATGTGCGATGTCAGATGATGCGCGTTTGAGATGCGAGAACGTGTATTGAGGAAACATGATACCGGTATACTCGGGAGAGTATGTCAGGGTTAGAACCAGAGCGAACCCTGCCCAGGTGGCATTACACAATCTCAGGCCTTCGTCAAAGCGAATCCCACCTTGACCACGCGAGCAATGAACAAGAGTATACCTCCTGCCAATATGAAGAGCGCAGAGAAGGTCAACGTACCCCAAAAGACATCCCCCTCAGAGGTTCGCTGGTGGTCTAGAATTGCACCCGCCACAGGGCTACCGATTAACAATCCCAGGCCCGACGCAAAGAGGGTCATGCCAATGTTTGTGCCCAGTTTAGACAGATCAGGACAGAGGAAGGGAACCGTTGCAGGAAGCACAGCCTGAATAGAGCCGCTTGTCAAACCGACAAAGAATGAAATGGCGACCAAACCTGGCTGAGACTTTACACTAATCCACGCGAGCATCAAGATACCAGTGAGCAGAACGGAGGGGATCATGACCGACAGATTACCAATCTTGTCGGCAATGATGGACGGGAGGATACGGCCGGGGACTGAGCCCGCGTTCATGATGATCAGCATGTAGAAAGATAAATCTTGCGACATGCCGAGGTCGAGACCGTATTGCCCGACGTAGAAGAACGGAATATAGAGGCCAGTGAAGATGAAAAAGACGGCAAAAAGCCAGAGAACGAAGGCCGTGTCCCTGAGCGCCTCAACGTTAATCAGGGGGCCTGACTTGCGAGGCGGAAGGCGAGGCTTCATGACCGCAATCGAGATAAGAAGCGTTCCTATCATAATAAATGCAATGACTCGGACAGCCCAGGGTAGTCCGATTTGGACGATGAGACGTCTCAGCACGATGGGATAGATGATACCTCCAATGCATGAGCCGGTCGCAGCCATGCCCTGGGCAGTGGAGCGTCGTGTCGAGAAATATGTGCCCACGATGGTCACACTAGTTATAAACGCCATTCCAGCACCAGTGCCGACACATATGCCCTGGGCTAGGATAACCTGCCAGTACTCCTTGCAAATCGAAGTCACTGTTGAAAGTTAGTATCTATTTAGCAGTAAAAACAGATGGTAAATACTTACTCATCATGCCAAAAACCTCAAGGAAGACTCCCAGAGTAATATCCACGTAGAAATACCCAGCATCAAGGGCGCGTCCACACAGAACTCCAATCACCAGCATCAGAAACGCCTGTAAAGAGCCAATCCAAGCAATCGAAGACTGTGACGAGTCCCTCAACAAGCCCGTACTATATTCAGACTGAAATGTGCCAAATGTGTTTATGAGACCCCAAGTGTTAAAGTTCAAGAAAAAGGCGCCAAGGACTTGGAGCCATGCTCTTGTGCCTCCATTGGGCGGTGGAGGGATCCCTGCAGGCTTTGGTGGTTGTTCTGTCACTGCTTCCACCTTGATGTGACTATTGACGGTCGTGGCATCGGATTCGACATATCTTCCGAGCATGGAAGACGGCTGGGAGGTTTCCATTTGGAGGTAAGTATACGGTCAAGCCGAGGGTAAATTGAAGGTCGAAGTTGAATTGTACTGAGGAGCAGTGTAATGAAAAATACCTAGATATCTGCGTGGATGATGCTCAATTTATCGAAAAAGTGGAAGAAATTTACACGACCTACTTACTGGCGATGCGCCGAGTTATACTCGATGAGCGAGCTTCTAATCCACAAGACCAAACAAGCCGATCAAAACCCGACCAAACCCACCAAAGGGCCAGAATCAAACCATATCCCCATCCAAAAGGGCACTGGTTGATTCGCGATACCCAATAATCAAAAGAAACCAACACCAAAACGACAGACTTGGATTCTCTCTAGCAGAGTACCCCTTTGGGAAATTTGCGATCCGGAGTTAAATTACCCAAAAGGGAAGCGGATAGGGCTGAGGAGTGGCGAAACCCTAAGCTCCTCATTCATGCCCGACGGACCAGGAACTTTAGGAAGCGGATCGGGACTAACATCCCTAATCGAAAGCAAATGTAATTCGTTTCTCTGGGATAGCATACAGGGCCTGATGGAGATACGATCAACCGTAACACGCTCGAAGCCATTATGTCTCGTTTCCTATTCAACAACAACTAGCCACTTGGCATGGTTGATTGACTTATTCGTTCCAATTTTGGAAAGAAGAAAACACGCTACTTACAACGCATTATATGCCGGAAATGGCATCTTCTGTAGATATATAAAAGTCTGTACAGCTTCCCTGGATGCGCTGGTTTTTGCTGTGACGGTAGTGATTGCTCGATTTGTCATGTTCAACCCATTGCGCATGTTCACCTGGTTCTGATTTCAATAGTTAGCAATAGCACCACCGGCTGTAGTGGACATATCAAGACTAAGTGAGTATCGCCATTACATTTTGCAGTATTTGGGTGATTTGAGAATCTGACATAGTGAGGAAAAGGCGAATATGGACCACGTCATATCGGCCCAGTAGGGTTTCAGGGAACGGCTCGAATATATCCTGCAGCTGAAGCCTAATATCGTGCGGTCTCTAAGCTGGAGGAGGGAAGTACGTGTCCTGCAGATCGAATGCTACTACTCTCATATCAGTGGGTTGTGTATCCTCGACATCATCCACAGCCCAGATACTCCCACAATAGGGGTCCAGCACGAGTGCAACAGCAAATATAAAAAAAAAATAACGCACACAGAATGGAGAAGACTAAAAGAAATCATGGAATTGTTGCCCCGTCTGAGCACCGAGGTCAGCAATGTGGGAATGCCCCCCCGGTATTCGTGTCAAAGTTGGGGTGAATGTGTTCTAGGAAATAATGGAAATAGTTCATCCCAGCAAGTCCACTCAGTTCTTTGTTCGGTTGTACTACCCTAGGCTAGGTTCAAATTGTCATTAGGTACGTACATGTAATTCGGTTAAAAGTACCCAGGTGGTATTGGTATTACATATTTACTATGGGTTACACTGAAAGTAGTTATGATCGTACCGGCCACACGAACCTTGGAAATTCTGTATACAGTATAGACTGTCTGCTTTGACAGATTATTCCTCTAAATCTAGTCCGGAACAATGCTGAAAACCTGGTTGCTCATCACAATGCTTTGGAGTCAAATCCATATCGCGATTTAAACTGTACATAATGGGAAGTATTTCAAAATGTCGTCAATACTATGTACGTCTTTGCCACGACATATGGAAAATCTTCCATAATAATTAAAGAACTCCCATTAAGAAATGAGTATACCAAAACAGGATGTAACTCACAATTTTGGTGAAACGCTCTCACCAACCAATGATGTGCCTTCGGTATGGTCATCTCGGCTTCACGAAGGAAAATGGATATTGAAGAACAGGAACGAACGAATGGCTTGATGAGGTGGAACCTTTGTCATGGTGGCCAGTCATCAACGCCCGCGGGACCATAACGAAGGAGCAATGCAGCTAGAAGGAGACTGCATCACATGCATGAATTGGGGGCCAATTACCCTTTATGACTAGTCCTTGCAAATGCAAATGTAACTTACCTACAACTTCTGAAGTTTGCAGGTTGTCAATGTGGAACAGGTACTTAAGTCGTCAAGGAATTCCAAGGTTCGATCTGGACAAAACACAAAACACATCTTTACACAATCAAAAGCAACGTATATAAGGTCCACTACTCCTCAAGAGAGAAAATGGGTTTCACGAACATTCTTGTCTTTCTTTCTATCGCGACCTCAGCCCTCGCTGCCCACGCAGTAGGAACTGGGCCTTGGACTTCAGTCACAACTAGCACCACTTTCAATGTCCAAGAATGTGCTGGGGGGGTGGTTGATGGTAACACCTTCTCGCTTCCCAAATCACCAAACGGCAGCACAAGCGGCAGTGGCTGTTCAAACGGCCACCTGCGGGCTGAGCGCCGGTACTTGAATGACTACACCTCGGGTGTGCACCAATTCGGAGGCAATTTCCAGATTACATCCATGACTGGCACCAAGATTGCGCTCAAGCAAACATTCAACGGTGACAACGGCCCGTATTTCATCATGGGTGTTAAGAGCAATGGTGATCTTTACGATGTAGAGGGAGGCGGAATCATTGCCAGTGGCGTGGCTACTGTGGGAGCGACTGTCACCATCAACACTATTCACGATGCCGATAACCAGCTATACTATGTATATGTCAATGGCAAAGAGACATTTCAAACCACTGCCCCTGGAGGCAGCTTTTACGACAAGTGTGGAGCCTACACAAGCGACAGTGGCACAGGCGCGATTACTGTCGTCTGGAGCGACATTTCATTTTGGACCAAATAGAAGGAATACAGCAGGCTGTTTGTACTCATCCAGTGGAGTACATGAGAGTTTACCAGATATCTTGTTGTGATGGCAGTGGCCATTTCAAATTTCTAGTTGTCCTCGGCGTAGGTAACATACTCATAAAGGATGTACCATACCCATTATATGAGGCGAATAGCCTTAATGCAAAATCCAGTAAGAAAAAGGGCTTAGTTATCGCTTACAAGCTACTCTGAAATGTATCTATACTGCTTTGTGATATGTATATGTATGCTTCAATAAATCTACTCCGGTGAGACCATTCGATAGTATTGCTACCCTGATTAAGCCTCGTCAAATTCGCCCCATTTTCCCTTTTCGGATGGTAGTAATTGGTCACACATTTGGCTGATACGGATGTAACCATTCTGCATCAATGGCCATCCTGTCCCTTTTTTATGTATAGACAGTGTGGTTCCAGAAGCTCAGTTGAAAAGTAATTTTCATATTGAAATGTTGACTGCTCTCCAGGGACCGGGCTATTTATGATGCCAGTCTCCCCTGTGCCACTCTGTCATCATGCGGTGCAGATCTCGAGGCCGTTTTATGTATTGGAAAGTCATTTTTCGACTCCAGGGCTCCTACGGTGCTTTTGGTGATGGCACCACGTGCTCGCACAACTTCGACCTGGCAGCAGCGCATCCTTCTGGCTATAATAAATTCTAGAGACAGTTCCCCATGCATGCAGTGCACTGCGAGGCCAAATGTATGGTCGCTTGGAAATGAACCGGATCTATACATTGAAAAATGGCGCTCTTCAAACTACACAGTCAAACAGTACGGCAGGTTGCTGCGCACTACGTGCAAATATATTTGCAAGTCGCGTATCCGGACATGATAGATCAGTGGTCCTTTGGCTTGATGACTTCCTCTGTGAGCTCAGCTTCGCCTGCGCTCAATACCAGAGATATTTTCAGTGCGGGAGAGGACAGGGGAAATCCTGAGAACCAGATTCCCGCACATATCTATATGGCTGGTGCTACGATCCTGTCGGAAAATGTAGATGGAATCCACGCGGTCCATAAATTAAATACAGTAAACCCCGTTTATAACGAACTAAAGAAAACACTGTGGGAGCCCACGTGGAGCTCGTTCTTATATCCGTCAACTTTACTATATAACCAGGGGAGGTAAATCATATGTGGAATAATAATCATTTAATTGCTGGCATTGCACATCTCTCCGCACAATCACAGTTAGGGCACACGTACATAGCAGAATTCCAGAAGTTCCTTCAATTCAGCAAAGATTATGGATGAAGGTATGGCTCAATTCGCTCAACACTCAGTTAAAGATGTTTTCATCGAGAGATCAATCTCAGTCAATTACAAGCAGCACTACCGTAAGCAGCGAGGCCAAGGAAGCACTTAATGAAATATCCTCTTTGCTTGCAAGCGAAGAGGACGGCAAAGGAGTAGTCTCTACTCCACACGGCACAATCAAAGCAGAAGATAAAATCATGTTCTGCAACCTGGCACTTTTGAGCGTTTTCTCCGTTAAATTCGTGATCTCCAAAATCCACGCGGTCCTTTTGAGGGGGTCTTGTTGGGCTATTGGTAGCGTTGGGATGTGTTTAATGAGTTATCTCTCAATCATAAGATGATTTGTATTTCTTGACAATTCTCACGTTTCCACAGAACTTCTATTGTTCGCAACTATTATACGTGAAACTTTCCACAATTGTCGATTCCCCTTGGTCTCTTTCCACTAATTATGGAAGCCTTCAAATTCGGACTCTTCTCTTGGTTGTTCGCCACTGCAATTGACGCAGTACTGTTAACATACCAAGAGTCCATCACGGCGCTCAACTTAACAGCCAAGGCAGAACGCTGGGAGGGGGGAGTGTTCGGAATCTCATGTTTTACGTGAGATCAAGCACAGGCGCATATCAAAAATGGGCTGACGAAGTTGGCGATGACAGTTACACTTTTGCCAATCTTCTCCCTCATTTTCAAAAGTCGGGTGGCCACCACACTCGAGCGCCAGGCCATCCAACTCGACTCCAGGGTACAACATTACTGCATACAGCTCATCCGGAGGCCCACTACAGGTAACTTATCCGCGCTGGGCAAATGCCATGAGCTTATGGTACAAGCTTGGTTTGAGCCAGTTGGGGGTGGCTGAAACCGTGGGCTTCGTGAGAGAGAATATACTGGGCTATCAGTATACAGCGTAGACCCTAGACGCTGTAGCCATGACACGAGATAGTTCCCATACCTTATTTTTAAAGATAGCACTTGAGCAGGCAACTTCCTTGTCTGTTCATGTGTAGAGTCTTGTGAAGAAAATCGCATTTTACGATCAGAAGAACGCGACTGGCGTTCTTGTCGAATCTAATAATATTCTGTATACTGTCTCGGCGAACAAAGAAGTCATTGTCTCCGCCGGTGCTGTAAGAATGAGTCTCTTGTTTACAAACAACCTTTTTTCTCTCTTGAAGTTGTATCAACTAACTAGAGTGCTTTGGCAGTTTCGCTCACCCCAACTACTGATGGTTTCTGGGATTGGGCCCAAAGGCACACTGGACGGACTGAATATCCCCGTCATTGCTGATCGACCAGGGGTAGGTCAGAACATGCAGGACCATCTAATTGTTGGAGCTTCGTACCCTGTTAATGTCATAACTCACCAAATACTCGGCTCTGATCCAGTGTTTGCCGAGGAGCAAGTCATCAATTACCTGACCAACCGCTCGGGGATGCTCACCAATGTTGGTGCGGGTTTTCTGGCATACCAAAAACTGCCCAGCTCCCTCAGAGCGACCTTAGTATTGCCAGCAATGATACAGCCGACATTCCTTTGATATATCCGGACTACCTAGACGACGTTCGAGACCAGGAAGTTATAGTAGCCGGATGGAAACGCGCCCAGGAAATCTGGCAGACGTCGGCGTTGAAATCTATCACCACAGGACCAGTCGCTTGGCCGGGCGCCCACTATACGACCGACAAAGCAATACTTCAGCTGGTTCGTGACAATGCCTTCCACGAATCGGCAACAAATAAGATGGGTCGGCCGAATGATACCTTGGAAGTGATTGATCCCCAATGTCAAGTCTATGGAGTGACAGGCTTGCGGGTCGTGGACAGCTCGTCTTTTTCGTTCATTCCACCATCTCATATACAGGCAACTGTTTGTGAGTTCTTCATATTTTCGGTTTGCAAGCTAATAATTGACTCGACTGAATTGTTCCAGATGCGCTCGCCGAGAAAATATCTAGTGATATCATTGCATTCTGGTGAAAAGGATCTGAACGCGTCCCTGTCTCCCTATGGAGGCATTTGTGCAATAATTGCCACAATAGCAATTGATATTTTCGCCTGGTCTTAGTAGCGGCACTTGGATTAGTATGTCGTGGTCAGTTTGACGGTAGGCACTATAGACATGGAGGATTGATAATTTAGTATTGTTGGCGTGTCCTACCTAGGTACAGTGTTAATAGTACAAAGATAGTAAGTTGTTATATTCCAACTATACATCATATCCAGCATACGTCGACAACATGTAACGTGGGAAATGGAAAGATTTGCTTACAGCATTAAGAAGTGAACTAAGTGGCAATTTAATTTTATTCTCCATATCTATATCATGAACGCTCACTCTCGGCTTCAACATTTATATTTGTTAAAATTTACCGGGACAAATTATACATCTCCACTGCATCACGTCGGGGCGCGCTCCCTGCTCCCAACTCAATTTAGTATCTCGTGTTGGTCGTAGGAAGGACGCGGTATGTATACCTTGCAACTCAGTTGAAGAAGCAGTTCAATCAGTAGTGGCGCACTGGGCCGAGTTTCCCGGGTTTGAAGGCAAAGTGCAGTAAGCCACTAGCGCGTTGTTTTCATCATAGTAGGAAAGATGAGTGCCACGGTCACCACCCTGGAAGTCGGCAGTGATAGATGAGCTGCCACAGAGCGGCTGGGAGACAGTGCCCAGGATGCCAGAGCAGTTTTGTGAGCCACTGAGAACGACAATTCCGTCGCAGCCAGTGTATGAGTCGACCTCAACGACGCAGCCGCTGCCGTTGGAGATGGCGTCGTTTCCGAGGTAGAATGTGGTCAAATAAGGAGTGGCAGAGGGAGTGGGAACAGCAGAAGAGGAGGCTCCGGAAGGAGCGGCAGATACAACACCGGCGACGGCGGCGAGAACAGCGACGATGGTCTTGGATGCGAACATTTTTAATGTAGATTTTTGCGTTCCTTTAAGGAGGCCCGACGGTTCCAGGAGGATTGATTTGGGTGGTGATATTGATGGTGATGATGGTGAGGAAAGAAGTATTCATTTTAATGCGGGATAAACAGTCTGCTTTATACTTTTGGCCTTGAACTGGAAATGCTGTAGAATGTAGACTCTACTCATTTTTTTCTCGAATGTCCTCCACGCTTGTGTTTGTTGAATGAAACGATGCAGTTCACTTCAAGTGTAACTACGTAATATGCCAACAAGTACATAGGTACAAGAAAACCCCTTGTTGGTATGCCAGAGATCAGGCACATGCATAGCTTCATACTTCCCTATTGGTAAATGTTCTGAATAGATGTCAGGTACCAAAGAGAAGTTGGCACATGTTGGTCATCATTACGAGCTACGTGGTATGGGGATGTAGTACTGCCCTTGTGTAAACCCTACTCTATTCTTACAGAAGCAACGGAAGTCCGGGGGGAGCATGCCTGGGGCCGAAAAGAATATGCCTGGATCTCGACCAAAAATGCATGAACTTTTGGCATAAAGATCCATCAATAGCTCTATCAATCGTGGTTATTGGGGAATATTTATAATCAGTACCATACAAATAAACATGCTATGTAATACGGTACTCCATGTATAGACATTTGTATGTCGAGTATCAACTTTGTAAGCCTCTATGTATTCCAATCCCAGTTTTGCACCATTATTTGCATCCTTATCTTCCTATGCCCTTAGGTTCTCAAACTCAAGTTGACTACTTCCGAAGGCAGAGAAATCAGCGAACAGAATGAGCCGTTCAATTCATTCCGTTGGTGTTGGATGTTGGAAGGGCCAAGGTGTAGAGTGACATCTAGAACTTTAGACCCAACTGCTCGCAAGGGCTCAGACCACTGAGAGCCCTGACTGAGATAGATCACCCTACCTACCTAGATCTGATCTTTTCTAGCGCCCGTTTTGAGGCGTGTCGATCGTTGTCAGAACGCATTCCCCGTTCTAGTTTCGGTATCGGGCTGGGGCCGAACCAACGGATGCTACATACAACCTGAAGATTACAAAATCGAAGACTGGAAATAGTACTACTACTATCGCTCTCTTGGCGCTCTTACTCATCAGCACCTGCTACCTGGAACTAACTACTACGTAGTGCACAGGATTTTTACAAGTGATATGGCATAAATGTATCCGTACTCCGTCGTCCATACATAGACCATAAAAGTTACATGGGACCTTTGCATACACAAAGACAATGACACCGAGCCAGTATCTCCCTTGTCAACAGCTTATTCTTGTAGAAGATGAAGCTCCGAACCACTTGATCTTGAGATCGTCCAAATTCTTTGACTGTGGGCGGCACTTCCCCCCTAGCAATTTCAACAACGCTTGCCAAAATACATTCCGCCATCAAGATTTCATACGAGTCAAAGTATACACGTTGTTGGAAGAACTTCTCACAGAACCCAAACACAGATTAACATAATTCTCGGGCATCAGTTTAAGTCCAAGGTAGACAAGGCATTCGCCATCCCAAATACAATGGCCGAGATAATCTAGAAGGAGCAATTGATCCCCAGCCTGATTAGAAGAGTCCTAATATCAATAATACCAATATAAAGTCCTAAGATAAAAATTCATGTCATTTATATAGTCCGTGTCTTGATAGAGAGGGCTAGACCTGGGTGCCTCAACTGAGTTCGGTTGTTCAAGTACCCAGTGTAAATTCTCTTTGAAAGTAGTCAAGAATGCCCATTTCTCAAGCAGCAATTTTGAAGACTGGTAACGATGCGGTGTAAATGGTGAGAATGAGCATGATGAATCAAGGGAAAGCCCCAAGAAATGACGAGTAGAGACCGGATGATGACCTTCCATCATGTACCCAGCTGTCTTTTAATTCTGCCTCGCACTTTGCAGTTTCAATATTGCGTGGGAGATGATAATGTGAGACAGATGTCAAAAGATCGAGCTCCATTCATTTTTTCGCTTCATCAATTACCGCCTCGAACAGTGTTTGTTTGTCCCAGAAGCTTGCTGCCCACCTCGGCAATAGCTTCGCTTCTTCTAGGTTTAGTTTTGCGGAGATTTTCAGGCTGCCGGATGCTATGGAGCGTATCTAGGCTAATAGCTAGGCGGGTGTTCTTTCGCACGGCCATTGTTGCTCTCGAGCTGTTATCGGGAGGCATGTATGCATTTGTTTCGTCTGATAAATACCTCTAGCACCAGCCACATCGAATTTGTGTATTAAATAGGGGCGGTTCTCTTGAATTGTGTCGGGCACATAACAACTCAACTCTTCTTCCAAAGTTCATGCAATTGCGCGACTTTATATTCAGTCTCCCATCCAGACTCTGCTCGAATGATGCGCAACAGTTCGACAACTTTCTCACGAGCCCCAAGCCGATCGTCACACAAACCAACCACATAAAGCGGTTGAACCAAGTGGATCTGAACGGCAGATGCGGTTCTGCCCATTGCAATCCCAGCGATTTCGCGAGCACGGATATCGACCTCTTTGGTTATTTCTCTGTACTCAACCAATCTATCGCGAGCTACGCTTTGACTGTCGTGTGGTTTGTTGAGGAGCAGAATGATGCGCGCAAAGTCATAAAGTGCCACGGTAGCTGCATGTATGGCGCTGATAAATACTATTTCCGGAAACGGTAGAGATGTTGAAGAAGGAGTAGGGGAAACGAGATCATGCGGGTTCTCCAGGCGGATGTACGGTTCGAATGTATCAGGCAGAGAGTCGTGCCAGTTATTGACTTCCTGGACCAACTGATGCCATATCACTGCAAGGCCGCTTGACTGAGGTACCGAGATGTTTGACAAAAAGTCCGGGACTGGCGATGACATGGCAGTAGCTGACTGCTGAATTTCCTTGAATTCAGCAATGAAATTCATGAGTTTGAGAACGATAAAGGTTATGCCACGCAAGAAAGTATCGTCTCGTCGTGGAGAGAATGGCGATCTGGATGAGAGGAAATTGCCCCCATCATCAATGGCAAGGCCAGCAGCACGGAAGAGGTCGAAGTTATAAGCATCCATACAGGTTCGTCGACGATTGGCATATGATGCAAAACAATCCAAGTATGCGAAATTCCAGAAGGACACCTGGAGCGCATGTGACATGGTAGAAATATTATCGGGAGATGTAGATAGCGCTAGGATGGATTGCATAAGATACCTCAATCCGAGTAGTCGTCTGTTTACAAAAGTCAGTCAAACCACTTGGAATTGTAAGCCAGACGGGTATAGCTCACTTTTCCCATTCCGTGCCAGGTTTATCAATAATATCAAATATGGTCAAGATAGCCACACCGGGTAGGATATCATCCATGTAGGATATAAATCTCGGGGGAAGAATGACCGTTCGAGCCCCTTCGGAGGTATGATCAATTTCTAGATCCTGACACAGAATCTGAATTGGCGATGTAGTAGCATCTAATTGCTGAAAGTCTGCTTGACCAAAGACTAGCTGTTTCAAATGGAACAGTGCCTGATAGTAGTAGTTGGTAGCTTTGAAAAGCCAATCCACTTGGCCTGCATTAGGGTATGTTTCTGTGGTTGTTGTGTTAAGTGCGGTATTAGGGCGAGGTCTGACACCATTTATTCGAGCAAGATGCTTTGCAGCTACTGCCAATGTGGCGTATTGTATGAAGGGAACTTGTAGAGACCTCTTGGGAATATTTAGCATGAAGAATTTCTCCGAGTCATGTAAATCAAGCCTATTTTAGTTAGTATCGTGGTGCGATAATCTAGTAAAAACAAGAACGTACCAAGGAGATATGAACTCGACGTAATGTCTTTTGAGAAATGCAATTTCGCGATCGCTATTGATCATAAGCTCCGAGTAGAGATCTCCAAATGCATTGACGTTGCGTGCATCCGGCATAGTATACGCGTAGTTAGAGGTTGATGTGGAGTTCAAATTTCCGGGGTTTCCGGAACCGTTGTTGTAGAAAATTGGAGACTGTAGGGAACTGAAAAGCCCAAATGTGTTGGTGTAAGCCAAATTCTCCGGATTTGGGAGATCTGGAAGAGGCTGTTGTGCGTTATCGAGAAAGGTTGCAGGAAGAGCAATGTTTGCATATGGAGCTGTGGTGGCTATGGTAGTCTCCGTATCAAGAGACACCGGATTTGTGGATACGACATCAATCCGCCCTGAACCAGAGGGATTGATTTGATCTTCTGTTGTGGAGGATCTAGAGCTATGGGGTGCTGTGTATTGACCCGGTGCCTCTCTCATATCCGCTTCTTGATGACTTTTGTCTGGCTGAACATTACTACTTTCTTCTTCAGTGCCCGCTCGCGCTGAATGCTGTGATGAAGTCTGGCTCCGAGCGTCTTCTCTCTGATATGGAGCATATCTGCGGCGCACAGTAGCGCCTTGATCAATGAATTTGCGATCTTGAGAATAGCCTGGACATTTTACATTTGCAGCAATACAGCGCTGACAGTCAGGACGTCCTTCGTCACACTGAATTGAGCGTTAGTGAGGCCTCGATGATAACGACGGAACGAAAAACTCAAAACCTACCTTGACGTGGCGTTTTTTGCATCGATCGCACGCCTTGTTTGACGGGACGCCAGGCATGGTAAATTCAAGAAAATTTAAATATAAAAAAAATCTGACCAATAGAATCACTGTTCAGCAGACATGACAGCTCTCCGAAGAAGGCATATTCAACAGCAGACTGGTGGTGATAAGTGCCGTAAAGTGGAGCCGGAGACGGCAATCGCAAGATGTTTCTCTGGAAGCGCCACTCCTTTGCTGAGATGAAAGGAGTCGTAGTAGACTGAGATACGTGGTCTCCAAAATAGAGGCAAGAGAGTATAGCAAATCCGGACCCTGGATGATGGCCAGAGAGTCCAGTGAGTCAATCGAAGGGGGTGGTGAGAGAGAAAAAGGGAAGAAGTCCCAAAATCACTCAAAACGTCAAATTCCAGAAGAGGCTAGCGTCTTATCAGTCATCAAATTGCGGGTCCGCCATCCTTCTCCGAAAAGTTACAACTATCGGGCCGGAGTTGTTGATACACGGCATACTACCACCTATTCACTACTTTTCCTTTTGTTAACTCTCTAGATTGTCCTATCCAACCCATATGTCATTTCTAAACACTTCTAAATAGAACGATCTACATGGTATTGCGTGGACTGTGCCTGCGCTGTCTGAGTTCAAGGAAGAAAATCAAGAATCTTACTTACCCAGCAGCTGGCCAGTCTCTGGCTCTCTGGCGTGTGATTGACTTGGAAGGTCCATAATCAGACTGAATATTGCATGGGACTATGCAAATGCCCATGGAGTAGATTATTATGATCTCCAGAGACGGGTACTTCTAAAAGCCGGCGATGGACAACGTCGAAAGTCGCACCTCGACGCGCGAAGCAATGTTGACAGAACGCACAAAAATTCTCATTGAGAAAGAATGGATAAGTAAGCTTTTCTCCGCTTGTCCGGACAATCATGGCAAGAATATAGCCCAGCTTGGATAACCAACGAATGGCTAATATGGAATTGATGAAGGTGCTGGCAGACCGCACAATATTATCTGTTCCCAATGCCTCAAGCCGGGAGATTTGATATGGTGCTCGACTTGCAGTCGGTCTTACCATTATGTCTGTCTTGTTTCCCCGCCGTCTGTAGAGGGAGCATCGTCATGGTCATGTCCTGCCTGTCAGGAACGCCATGCGGCTCTACATTTGGAATCTGATCGGCTATCCGATCCCGCCATTGTGTCGATGGTTGACGGAAACCGTAATACTTCTACTGGCGACATATTTGTAGCTTCCTTTTTTGATCCTGCATACGCCACGGCAAAAAAATTCCTTGCCAATCACGGTCTTGCCAACAACAATGCCATCACCGCAGATTTTCTTCGCGACTTGCAACAACTGATAGCCAAGGCCGAACTTGCATCACAAAAAGATACGGAACTGTTAAAACTGCGCCGTGAGAATTCGCAGCTCATGACAGAGATCTTCAGGATCCGGGCCGGCTCAGAGTCCTATGGATCCAATCAGTCTCATCAATCTCAGCACAGTCCAGTCTACAGCGCACAGCAAGGCGCTTCCGCCCCTCCAAGTTATCCTCCCAGCAGGAATGAAGTCTCAAAGTTAGATGTGTCCGACAAGTCCTGGGATCGTATCATAAGCGAGGCTTTTTGATATAAAAATGGTTCTACACCACCATTTCCGCTCTTCCGATGCACAGTATTCGGAGACCCTACGAGCGAGAAAAATACAATATTCACCAAGGTAGTACCTTACATACGGCTATGATTTACGGAACCTTGGAAGGCGGACCTCATAATCAATTTCACGAAATTTGATTTTTTATCCTTCACATTTATGGTTATCGAGGTCAAGCGAGTCTTTCGTCGCCACATAATCATGATCCAAATAAGCCTTCAAACATGGCTTTTCATGTTTCTGCCCGTATGATACCTAGCTTTATACTTATATCATTCAGCCCACCCCGCACTCCGTCAACTGGTACTCGTGCAGCGCCCACAGCCTGAATGGCGCGACGACAACTACATCGTATATTCGGAAAAAGCACGACTGTTTCATCATTGCCAAAGAACTCCAAAAGTTGGTGAAGCAACTATTCTTCTGAGTACTGATACGATTGGTTTTGTAGGACTTTAAATGCTTACGCATTAGCTTCCTCATCGCCTCGCTTGTTATTTAGTCATCGGACGCCTACTAGTTGCGATCCACGGGCTGGTACGCGAGTCTGGACCTGATGGTTAAGATACCTTAGAGCCGGGTAGTGCTCTGGAGTCTGTCCTATTCAACTCATGCTTTAATGTTAGTCTCTTGGTGGATTTCTGTTGATTGAAGTGCGGGGGAATGGAAATTTCAAGGACTTATTTTCGTTCAACCCTTTCGAGGAGCCGACTGGATGGTCTCGACGCCTCTGAAACAACTTTGGAAGTAGCTAATGATCTCATTGTCAATATATTAAAATGCCTTATTCCATTAAATCCGAGGCCCAAGAAAGGCGAGCCAATACCAGACCTGTACAACCTCCTTTATAACCATAGGAGTCACTCTGAAAAGCCCTGTCATTCGTAGATTTATCAGCGCCCGAGACACGGGAGTCGTTGCCTAATGCAATGGATTGTTATCACAAGATCAAACCTGAACTCAACAGTCAAACATAGACCACGGCCTTGAATATCGACGGAAAGGAAGATGCTGACATCTGATATCAGCCATGCAATAAGGAACTTGGCCATAGAGTTTGTTGATTGTTGATAAAAAGTTGTTCGACGGTAACGCTGAACCATAAAAGTAGACACTTAGGCAAATGGATGAGTCTGTAAGCACTTAATCGACAATGTACTGTTCCATTTCGACCGATTCTGCATATGATCTAAGCATATTGACAATTCCAAGGTTGATATATGAAAGGCATCCCGTGAATGGGTTAAGGATCTATTGACGTACTTCATTAATCCTCACCAGATTATTATGCTTATCACAAAGCACCTGGACACTCTCACGTTAGATATATCCCAGAACCACAGGTACCAGTCGCAAGCCAATATTGAGCCTGCAACACCTGGGCAGTCTCTGCGAATGCTTATGGATTCCGGCCCAAGGCATTTAACAATAGCGAGCATATTTGGAAAACTTGAAACCCTACTGAAGAGTGAAGATGCAGGAGATAGATATAATTCCATTTATACAAAGATTCTATCTATTATCTATCTAGCCTACTTACACTGTCAGCTGGTATCTAGGTAACTTGAGAAGGTTCTAGTATCATGCTTTACACAACCGGCCGTCCTCCAATTCAGTCCATTGGTCCGAGTTAACAGCAGTAAGAGCGTAGAACAAGTCATCAGGATCGTACTTGGCTTTGACGGCTTGCAGCTGTTGGTAGTTAGCGCCGAAGAATGCTTGTTGGAAGTCCGGTTGACGGAAGTCAGCCTGTGGTTATGTCAGTCATCACTGCTAGAACCAAAGCCAAGTAAACATACCTCGTTCATGTAGGCACCCGAATTAGGAGCTAAAGCCTTCAAGCGCGGGATATAGTCGTTGGTCATCTTGAGTTGTTCCGCGACCATGTCAGACTTCGGGGCTGTAAAGTTCCATGGTGTGGTGATCACGGTGTCAATCAAAGTATCTCTCCAGGCAGGCAAAACGGAATTGCATATATCACTTCCAACAACAGCCTTGGAAACATTCAAACCAACACCGATAAACTGAGCTCCATCTTCGGTAATGTAGCGATAGGCATCAGTCAAGTTATCGTTGTTCGTCTCAACGACGGAGCGTGGGATAAGCCAGCCGCCGTATTGGGCAATCCCAACTTCGATGGCACCTTGCATACCTGTGTACTCGTCTAGATAAGTGTCGAACTGTTGAGAGTAGGTGGTATATTTGATGCCGAGCTCGGTCAGGGCATCAGTGAAGGGTTTGACGAGATTGATCAATTCGGCAAGGGGGATATTAGGTGCGGTAATCGGGGAGATTGCGAAACTGGTATTGGTGAAATACCAGACGCTCATGGCACCAGCATCAACAATGGATGCAAGGTTGGCATGATAGATACCCACAGCCTTGTAGTAAGTGTCTTGGGAGATGCCTTCGTTTGTGAACGTCAGGTTCAAACCAGATACTGGCGTGCTTGCATGAGCTTTGGACGTCATCGACCACACAACACCATATGTGCTACCACCACCACCGGAAAGAGCCCAGTACAAATCCGAGTTTTGCTCACGATTAGCAACCCTGAACTCTCCCGTGCCGTCAATAACTTCCCATTCCACTACCTGATCAGCACCCAATCCGTAGCGGGAAGAGAGAGCGGAATGGCCGCCGCCTTGGGAGTAACCGCCAGCAATACCGACGGTCGGGCATTCTCCGCCGACGACCTGAAGGCCGTTTGCGTCTGCTAGCTGGTACGCCTCAATACCTTGAACACCGGCACCGAGTTTGACGGCTTTACCTTGGTAGTAGGTGCTGTTGTAGTCAATAACTTCCCGATGTTTCAGATTATGGGTCCAGATGGCGATAGCACCAGCACCTGTGGACTTGCCATTGTAGCTATGACATGGTTAGCTATGCCAATACAAGGTAAGGGGAAGAGATGCTCACTCGTGGCCAGTGTTGCGAACGACAACACGGATGTTATTCTTTTTCGCAAATGCAAGGGTTTTGGAAACATGAACAGGCTTTGAAACATTAACCGAATAGACAACATAGTTTCCTAGAGTACAAGGCTGTGAGACCGGATGGAACGGATCGCAAGTCTCGTTTGTAAACCATGGGGCCATAATCGACGATGAAGATTCATAGCTACGGAAAGTAACGGGTCAAATTCGGCGAGCAGCACAGCGTTTCGGAAGTCAAACTTACTGCTCTTCCGGTAGGAGCCATCCATTGCGAAGAACATCGCACTCGGTGGCATTGTATGATGGAGTATGGCAGGGAGTACCCAAAGGTACCGTTGCAATTAGAGTTCCATCGACAGACTGGTTGAACTTCGCCCATGCGGCAGTCGAAGGCCAGCAGGTATCACCAGGAAAACAACGACATGTAGACGACGCACACTTGGCAGGGACAGCTGAGAGCAAGAATGAACAGATGACTGCAGACCAACGCATCTTGACGATCTGCATGAAGGCAGAGCGAGACACGCAGGAATAGAAAGAGTACTTGCAGGCTAAATCTTCGCTTTGTTTTCTTTTTTTCTAGTTTTATTTCGTACCGATTTCTGCGTTTTGCCCCTTCGTCTGGCGTTCGGATAAATTCACAATGCAGACTCAATTTAAGCTTCAATGCCGAGAGTTCGTCTGCATGAAAAGCGTCATAATTAATCCCTCCAAGTAATAATAAGATACATGTACTTCCGACCGTTCTCGGGATTTGCTGGTCGATTGAGTTGTCTGTTTATCAAGGTTTCTAAGGTGGTGCTCCATACTAGGGATGGATAAAGTCTCCGCTCTGAGCCAATGTTAGGAATCCCATTCAGGAACTAACTAACTAAAGGCCTGGTCAGTGACTCAGTAAATGAAATCCTGCATTAGCGACGCAATAGTGAGTGGGAACGTGCGCCCAGAACACGAAACACTATTCCTCGTTTTGGGGACGTGGGAGGACCTGAGTTTTCAACACAGTGCCACTTCAGTAGAACAGTGATTCTTGTCAATTGAGCCTTGGAATTGCTAACTGAACTCGTTAGGGTTCGCATAGTAACATGACTACTATTGACTGTTGGAATCCTACTCCTAAGACGAAAAATTCCCAGATCCTGGTTGTGGAGGTATCGTGGTAGCCCAGCCGGCATACTACGGAGTACCATGTGGATCTTTATATGCACAGTTGAGCCAATCGGAACCCCGGTCTCCATTGATCTGCAAATCACCGCCGGATATCCAGTGGATCGCATGCCGTTTGAGGATATGATTTGCACTACCAATGCAAGCCTATTCCGCACTTGGACTAGCACCAGCCAATGACCGATTTTCTTCGTGCTCAACTGGGGATCGATCAACACAGCAAAACTATTATGTATTCTTTTGCTAGAATGGCTCTGCACAACCTTGATAGCCTCACCAGGAGCTGAAAAATGCCGTTGTTTCAGATTGTCAATTGACGCATCCTTTGTCCACGCGAGAACGCACATCACTAGGACAGCAGGATCGACAATCACATGCAGTCATTCCTGCTTCTAAATCGCCCCTGACTAGAACTGATTTGCAGTTCTTGGTGGATACTTCAGCGGTCTTTGCAGGGTGGTCCACGGAAATTCGTCGATTTTCAACCCTAGGAAACACAAGTTCGCACCAATGAGCAGCGATACCCCCGCGGGAATGGCAAAGTCAATGATGTCGAAAGGTTACCTCACCGTCCATGCCGATTTGACTTTTGCCTAAAGTACACGGAGTTCCATACAGGCTCAAGCGTCCCTGCCGTCCAATGCGTCCATTGATTATTCTTGACTATCATCCTCGATGAACCATAATAATGAGTCCGTGTGCGTAACCTCATAAAGTTTGTTGCTTAGTGGACGGTGGACTATTAACTCAAACTCGAAAAGTTGTCCAAACTCCAAACTCTCAATATAGTTTTTCGACCTTTTACTGTCTTGGGACCAGCATGGAGCCATAGAGGAATCATCCTATAATAAAGGTCCAATCTCAATAAACCCGTTCTGTTTTCATTCATAGTACTGAGGTGCCCGTTGCTCTTTGATGTGCACTTCGGTATGCTCATTACGCTCCTTGCACCATGGGCTGGGTATATAACCTCGAAACTCCGAATGCGCCGACCAACGCGCCGCGAATGATTGCCATCGTTTCTGTGTTTTCGATTGCGGCTTTGTTGGCCGTCTTACTCAGATTCTATGCGCGTTTCTTTACCAACAGGAAGCCGTGGGTTGATGATTATACAGCACTGGTCACCGTGGTAGGTATTTTAACCACGATCGGACTGGACGACAGAACTGATGAGAAGCATAGGTCTTGTTGATTGTGTACTCTGGCCTGGCTATAGGTCGTAAGTTGCTATTCAGTCTGTTCGATTCGGCAGGACCGATACTAATCACAACGGTAGAAACGCGATGGGGTCAAGGTCTCGATCCAGCCGCCTTTCCACCTGAGGATATTATTCCATTCGGAAAGGTAAATTCCCTGAACACCCCTCAAAGCTCTTCTCAACGTCAATACATGCTAATCGGCTTGAACATAGATTCAATATGCCGGCGGTCCGATCTACACACTCGCTCTTCTTGGATTCAAACTAGCCCTATTAACCTCCTACCTCCGTATCGCCGGCTTTGTGCAATGCTACAAAAAGATCTTATACGGTCTTGTCATTCTTTGTATATGTAACTCGATCACGTTTACACTTTTGATTTGTTTGACTTGCATTCCGGTACGTTTCTTGGAGCTATCATCGCGAAGCTGGTTTGAATGTACATGACGACTGAGGGTTTCGCTACAGGTAGCGAAAATCTGGGATGCAACTGTTCCTGGACACTGCGTCAATGCTATTGCGGCTTATTATGGTACGTCCACTTCATTTCCACTGTGCATCTCGCTCTGCTAACTCGTCTGTACAGCAATTGCCGGTATGTTTTGCTTCAATGAACATGACCTGTTCTCGATCGCAGAAGCACTCCTGACAGTTTTGTAGGATCCAGTCTTGCACTCGATGTGCTCATCATAATCCTCCCTATCCCTGTCTTGCTGAAGTTGAGGTTGAACTCCAAGCAAAAGGTAGGGCATCGATCTTCTTCCTACAGACTCGATCCTAACAGCCGCTCCTCGGTTAGCTGGTCCTCGTAGGAATGTTTGCAACAGGCTTCTTCGTTACCGTCATTCAAATTATCCGAATCTTCACCATCAAAAATCTCCAATCATATACCGACAGCGCCGCTATCATCATCTGGTCAACTATTGAAATCAGCCTGGGTGTAAGCACTCCTTTAGCCCCCTACTACATTGCGATTTCTCACTATCTCATAGATAATCGTCCCCTGCATCCCAACCTGGTCCCCCCTCGTCCGCTCAATGGCAATCGCCTCCGGCCTTGGCTCTAGTTCTGGCCCCTCTCACCCGTGGCAATCCCACAACACACCCCAACGCAGCGCCCTCAGAAACGGCGGCGGAACAAGAGGGGGAGGAGGCAAAAGAGATAAATTCTCTGCCATCGATTCCGTCGATATGCCATATGACATGAGTGCGTTCGCAACTGTTACAACACACCATATCAGCCATGGTGATAGGTCTTCTGAAGAAGCGATTATTCAGAGGGAGGTTACTGATGCGGCGCCGCAGCATGCGGATGATGCGAATAGAGAGGATAGGTTTCAAATTCGCACGACAACGACGGTGGAGGTTGAGAGTCATAAGTTGGATGACGATAATGAGTCTGATCTTTCGCGGCGAGTTTGAGCAAAAGTCTCGAAGTCATTTGGTATGTTTATAGATATAGTTTAGACTTTGTTTTGTCTTTCAAAAGTGGTTTATACATAGTCCCTAATCCGTTACGATTAACACCTTCAAAATTTATCCATGTGGTTAATGGCTTTGACATAGACCAGAGGATAAGCCCAGGTTTGTGGTCTCTCCAAAGATCTCAGCATCTCAACATCTCAACTCTGGTGGTCGCAAGGACAAAGACGGGTTAGGGTTAGGGCTTTGCCTAAGCAGGTATACCTAGGTACGCATCTTCCACAGCTTCAACCTTTCATTCTCTTTATCTATTTGTCGTCAATGATCGAAAATCCAGATCGCCAGCAATAACGCAACGCTTGATTCGCGAAATATCGAGCCTTGAATAAGGCGTAATCAGATCTAACTTGTATAGGCAGGTGCGTCATCTCTATATAAACAGTCTAATATATCCCACAGAGAGCAACTATCTACACGACCTCCAAGTTCTTCATACCCTCGAGTCCTCCTATTCGGGCAATTTCCTTCCAAAAGAAAAAGAAGCCAAATCTCACTGTAACAGTGTAACATCACCTAGCGCCCTTTATCCTGCCTCTCGTCCAATCGAACACCACTGATGCGCGTCGCCGTTGTGGAATGTTGTACCCATACCACGATGACTCGACTATAACGCGGGGTTCTCCACATAGTATAAAGGCCAGGATGTCGATCAATCCTTGCTTAGATATTAGACTAGGAGGGATGGATTGATGAGGGGCAGGGGTGTTTTTTTTTTTTTTTTTTCGGGGAATAAATAGGTACCTGTCTTCTACGCGCTGTCAGCGACTGGAGGGGTTGTAGTTGTGATTGCATCCACGAATTTTGTTTTGCGAGTTGGCATGATGAAGGTCTCTTTGTTGACCGTTGCTGCGATTTTGCAGGGGTGTGTAGATGCCCGGATACTCGGTCAGCGAGATTCGAGTAGGGCTAATCCCACGTTCAATGTCTTGGATTACGTTGATCCGTTGATTGGGACGGCAAATGGAGGTTTGTTGAACGTCAAAACGTGCACTTGATTCAGAGAAATTCTAAGACTGGTATACAGGTCACGTCTTTGCCGGTGCTTCATTGCCATTTGGTGAGCGTCAAGTCTATCGATCATGATTCTACTGCTGACAGTAACCAGGCATGGCAAAAGCAGTTGCAGACTCCTCCGTGGACAATCAGGGCGGTTTCGCCTCAGATAGTGATAGTATAAGCGGATTCTCGCATATGCATGACTCTGGAACTGGTGGTGTAAGCATTAATCTCACAACAGAATAAGACCATAATACCTAACGATATATACAGGGTGCATCACTGGGAAACTTCCCCATCTTCCCCAACCCCGGTTGCCCAGATGACGACCTCAACCAATGCGTATACCGCTACCAAGATCGCTCAGTCGGCTTCAGCAACGCAACCTTGATCGCACAAGCAGGCTACTTCAGCATCGACCTTGAAAGCGGCATCAAGGGCGAAATCACAGTCACAAACCATACAGCCTTGTATAGATTCACATTCCCGTCAGACACGACTACTGCGCCCATGATATTTGCCGATTTGATTGATCTGCCGCAGTCTAGATCGAACAGTACCGCTTTTGTTGATGACAAGACTGGTCGGATTACTGGTTCTGGGACGTTTAATCCTAGTTTCGGCATTGGGAGTTATAATCTCTATTTCTGTGCTGATTTTTCGGGAGCGGATATCTTCGACACCGGTGTGTTTGTGAATGATCGAGCTGGCAACGAGCCGAAAACAGTGCAGACATTTTCCGATGGCGTGAATGATGACGAGTCTTATTCAGCGGGTGCCTTTACGCGTTTCAAGGCTGGTACTACCTCCGTCATCGCCAGAGTCGGTGCCAGTTTTATTAGCGTTGATCAGGCATGCTCCAATGGCGAAAAGGAGATTCCAGACTTTGATTTTGATGGTACAAAACAGGCTGCACAAAATGTTTGGAAAGGGAAGTTGAATGTGATTAGTATTGATGCTACTGGTGTTTCGACAGATTTGCAGACTGTGTTTTGGAGTGGTGCGTATCGAGCTCTACTGAGTCCTCAGGATTATACTGGGGAGAATCCTCTTTGGAAGAGTACCGAACCTTATTATGACAGTTACTACTGGTACGTTTTACATCGTCCATATATCAAGTCTAGATACCAACGAGTATAGTATCTGGGACTCGTACCGAGCCATCCACCAACTCATAACCCTCGTCGACCCCCTCTCCCAATCCCGCATGATCCGAAGTCTGATCGACATCTATCGACACGAAGGCTATCTCCCCGACTGCCGCATGTCTCTATGCAAAGGCTTTACGCAAGGGGGCTCAAACGCAGATGTCTTGATTGCAGAAGCCTACCTCAAAAACATCACGGACATCGACTGGGCTACTGCATACGAGGCCGTCATTAAAGACGCTGAAGTCGAGCCGTTGAACTGGGCCGTCGAGGGTCGTGGTGGGTTGACGAGTTGGAAGAATCTTGGGTATCTTCCGACAGATGACTTTGATCCATATGGGCAGGGACCGCTGACAAGAAGTATTTCGCGAACTGTCGAATATGCCTATGACGACTACTGTATTGCGTTACTCGCAAAAGCGCTGGGAAAATCCGACGATTATGAAAAGTACATCAAACGTGCGACGAATTGGCACAACATGTTTGACGCGAATACCACGTCACTCGGATACACCGGCTTCTTGCAAGTCAAATACTCAAACGGAACATGGGGCTATCAAGATCCGCAATTCTGTACGCCGCTGATGAACTTCACTAGCTGTTACCTCAACCCCGACGGCCACGAGACCTACGAAGGCAGCACGTGGCTCTACACATTCTACGTCCCTCAAGACATGGCCTCCCTAATCACCACACTCGGCGGACGCGACACTTTCATCGAACGACTCACCTACTTCCACAACTCTGGTCTCCTCTACGTCGGCGACGAACAATCCTTTTTGACAGTCAACCTCTTCCATTACGGCGGTCGACCAGGTCTATCCACAAAACAGATCCACACATACATCCCCTCCCAATTCAACACCAGCATAAACGGTATCCCCGGTAACGACGACAGCGGCGCAATGGGCTCATTCTCGACGTTGAGTATGATTGGCCTCTGGCCTGTTCATGGACAGGATGTGTATTTGATCAATCCGCCTTTCTTCAAGGAAATTAATATTACGCATGGGATTACGGGGAATGTTGCGACGATACGGAATTTGAATTTTGATGCGAGTTATACAGATATATATATTCAGAATGTGACGAGGGATGGGCAGGTGTGGACGCAGAATTGGATTCAGCATGACTTTTTTGAGAAAGGGGGTGTATTGGAGATAACGACTGGGAGCAGTGAGAGTGGATGGGGGACGAGGGCGGAGGATTTACCTCCTAGTATGACTTTTTATGACTTTTAGTAGCTGGCTATTAAAGAGAGTTATTACTGTTGTGTAGTGCTTTTGTGAAGAATGATTCAATAATAGCTCGATCAATAGATCATGAGCTGTATCAACCGCATATGTAAATAGAAAGTATCCACATGTCAATACTCAAAAATGCCCAGAATGGATATCCCAGCTCATAGGCTTCGTCGCCCACAACTCAAAAACCACCCCTTCCAAATGCCACTTTGGTTCCTCACCGCCATCCTTCTTAGCTGCTGCCTCCTTGAAGATGCGCACCAGTCCCTCTTCAATACTCTCCCAATCGCGGTAAATTGTTCCTGGCTGGATGTAGGCGAGGATCGCGAAACGAGTGACTGCGTTGTTGATGTCGTTGTTGTCCGCTGCTGATTCCGACTGCGCAGCGTTGCCATCCTTGCCAACTCGTGGATAGGTGACGACGTTGAGACCGTGGCATTGTCCCTTGAGATGCTTGAAAAGGTAATCGTAGGCATCGTCGACGGCCTTGCTTGTGGCGACTGCGCTCAGGACAGATGTTGGCAGAGTCTGGTGGAAGTTGGGCTGGGGTTTGTGACTGATGTAATCGTCAATTGTGATGGGATAGTATGAGCCAGTTGGCAGTTTCTTTCGACGTGCGTCATTGTCACGATGAGAAGCTTGGGTCATGGTCTCTGTTGTATCCATCATATCAGAGGAGGTTGTCGTGTCTGAGGAGGATAGGGACTGTTCATGCTTTCTTGGGCGTGGCTTGACTGAAGTCCCAACTTTCTTGCGTATGACGATTGGCTGTGGATCGACAATCATTGTGTGGGTTGAGATTGAAGAGGCTGTTCAGATAGGTAATGTTTCGACGCAGAAGGACCTGATTAACAGAGGAAATGTGAGAAAGGTGAATATTCTGAGAGCAACAAGGTCGATAAAAGGTGGACAAGCCCAACAAAGGAGATTATACGTACCTATCAACAACCAAAGCTGTGGCCCTAGAATTGCCATCAAAAAGTGATGACCAGAGAAGAATCTGAGAAATCTTAGAGTGGGATCATGATTTTTATAGAGAGGACTGACAAACAAATCAGGGAGAGCACGTGAGTGTGTTTCCCCAACAGGATGGAGCAGGGCGCAAGCACCAGGCAACAGAGGGAAGGAGGCATCAACAGCCGCGTTTGCTCTCTTTATTGCTCTCTAGGGGACTCTGACAAGTAAAGACATCTTCACTTCACAGCCATTATCTACCTCACGCCAATTCTTAGAAGCTTACACCTTGCACACTCTTTTTACCAATCACAACCGTCTGATATCGTGAGTACGACAACACAAAAAACCAGTCACAATGACTCCACCACGACCTCCTTTGAGACCAATACCAGGAAACAGTCAAAGAATCCACAAGACAAAATCCTTCGAGGAGCGCGTCGACCAATTCTTCAAAGAAAGCTATAACACCCTCGTCTCAAACCTGCTCAACGACATCGAGCACCCCTTCATCATCCCCATTGAGCTCTACCTCTCCGCCCGCCAACCAACATACCCACTAAAGGGGCTCGACTACCTGAGGCACGATCCATACGACATCAAAATCAACTTTTACACTGCCACTTTCTTCGACCCCGTGCGCGCCCATATCGCAGCTTTGATCGAGGATTCGTTAGCGAATACGGCTGTCTTAGATGTGAGCTTTGACTGGGCTTTTGTGGGAGGGATCGAGGCTATGCCGACGGTTTATATTGATGTGCCGCCGGAGACGGTGACGGATTGGGCGGAATTGGAGAGCGGGATTCGAGGGGTTTTGGCGAGGAATGCTTCGCCATTGGGGATTGTCGTTGATGTGCAGTTTCGGGTGAAGGGTGCCGGGGTGCCTCTGGATCAAACTATGAGGCTGTGAGGGCGATCTGATCATGGCAACTTAGTGATGGGTAAGTCGTTTGTTTGTACGATTAGTTTGGCTGGACCTAACATTGCGTCGCTGGTGCCTTTAGATGATATGTCGGCTGTCTAAATCCTGGGTCTGTTAATCAAGCATTGTATTTCACGGTTATTGTTACAGTGGGACGGATACTTGGGACTATCCTCAGACCTCGACTGTTAAGACCTGTTCAAGTTTATGTTAATTCTTGAAATAAATGCGGCTCGTTTACCAACTACCTTTTTCCTTTCCGTAGCCTTCTGCGGTATCAACTTCACCATAAGCGGTTCCTTTAGCCACAACGTAGTCATATCCTGGTCAGTCCAATTGTAGCTTTCTGGTTGGAGTTCCACGTCAAAATTCCAAAAGAACCTGCACGTTATCAACCTCGTCTCAGCATATGCAAGACTGATATGAACCAAGAGTCAGCCATCTATCTTAAAACCAATGAGAGGGAAGAATAAACCTACTTCTAAACAATTCCTAGGCCCATGTGAAAACGGATGAAAGGCGTCCTTTCAGTCATCCTTAAATCGCAGATCTTCCCCTTCGAGCCACCGTTCTGGATGAAATACTTCTGGCTCAAAGAAGTTCTGAGCGGAGTGAGAACACAAATAATGGGGCAACCCGGCAGAGGTACCGGCGGGAACAAATCTGTCGCAGATGATTTGCCCTGGTTCTGGAACCATGCGTGGCAGAGCAGCAGGTACTGGCGGATAGAGGCGCATCGATTCTTCCAGCACAGCAATCAAATATCGAAGCGGAGCAGCACTGTTCATGTTGATTTCATTCTCGTTCTGGAAAGATGAACGGATTTCATCCGTCACACGGACTAGACACGAAGGCTCCCGGAGCAGATAGTATAACATGCCGGATAACGCCATTGCTACCGTCTCAGTGCCGGCAAGTATGAGAGTCTTGCTCTCGGAGACCATCTCGTCAAAGCCGAGACCGTCAGGGCCGATGGCTTCTTTAGAGTCTTGTAACATATAATTCACTTTGTGTTGTTAGCATCTAATAAATTCAATGTTGCCCGTGGAGCTGTATAACAACGGGGTAATAGAACGAGCGAAATTTTCGTTTTCTATCGGTGTCAATCAAGACACACTTTTTGAATTTGCTTTGCGCAAGCTCGCGTCAGGAATGAAAATGCAGACGAATTCGGCTGGATCTGATCCCGGAGCAGGTGGGAGGAGAAATGAAATTTACTCTCTTCTCACGGGCAATCAAAGCAGCGTAACAGCTGTTGACCAGCACCGGCAGACGGAGTTGCAAATAGCGCACAGGACGATCTATGATCGCGTTGGGCCGACGCTACATAGCGCATGCAAACCCGCCTTCCAAATTCTGGTCCGAAATTGCTCAAACCGCAGCATCGATCACCGTCGTCCAAGCTGAATATGACTCCATATTAAGCTTGGTATAGTAACAAGCTGGATCTTTCACGACTTCGTGTCATTGGATCCAAGAGAGGATACATAATCCCCCTCACACAAGAAAAAGAAAACACGGATTCAAGAACGAGGCTATGTCTTCTGCTTGAATACGAACGGAAGTCGAACTATCGCATTCTGCAAGAAGTCGGCAGACTCGTTGGGAATCCAAATGCTGAATTTCGTAAAATCCTCAACTCATATTTATACGATGGTACAAAGCTTGAAAATAGCTTCTCTATGCAATCGCCAAAATCGTGCACGAGTGGTTTCATCCATCCTCTCGGTTTAACAATAAACGACTTCTTACTTTAACAGGTAGTTTGATAGCCGCACTAATTTGCTGTCTCCGGCATCCAGGTTGTAAATGTAGTATCTGCTGTGTAGAAGGAAAAATATACGAAGAATTCAGGGAGTATACTAGTAATTGAAGGGTAAACTAGTAGAAACAGCCGCTGGCCGAGAAGACCAGCATACCGAAGGATTGATTATGATAAATACAAGGAATTCTTGATCCTCAATGGCGCTGTCATGGGCCATAGATGTTGGACCGTTCTCCTGTGAACGATATGCCTTATCTTACTTGTCATTCACCTCGATACGCTTTTCGGGGAGAATCGCATCCAGCGGCTTGCCTGCTGGGACAATTGGCTCCACGGGGACATTCTCCATCGTCACGACCTCTAAACAAATGACTCCTGGAGTATGCAGCAACCATTGCACGCCAGCAGCCAAATCCTTTCGCTCACTGCATCGACGACTCTGTCCTCCCATGCTTTCAACTAAGGTGGAAAAGTCCGGGTTGTGCTCCTTTGAAAGGCAGATTCGACCGCCGTAATAAGCTTGTTGCAGTTGAGTGATCATCCCTTGTTCGCCATTGTTGATGACCACCATTTTAACGTCGATTTTGAACTGAACCGCCGTCGCCACTTCAGCCATCGTCATGCAGAACGAGGCATCTCCGTCAATATCAATGACAATATGATCAGGGCGAGCAATTTTTGCACCGATTGCAGCTGGTAAGCCAAATCCCATCGTCCCAAGACCGCCCGACGTAACCATGGTACGTGGATGTCGCCATCGATAATGTCGCGCAGCCAACATTTGGTGCTGGCCAACTCCAGTAGTGATGATGGTTTTAGATTTCAAGTTGACCGTCTGACTGTTGACTTCCTCTATCACTTCTTGAGGCAGAATCTTCTCGGGTTGCTTACCATCCGGTACCGTCCATTGGGCCGGATGTTCTTCCTTGAGGGTCTTAATATACTCAAGCCAACGTGATCTATCAATACATGACTCAAGCTTTTTTAAGAGAATGGTGATGCTACGGGACAGGTCACCGAGGACAGTGATGGTGGGTTGGATGAATTTCCCTACGTCCTCCGAACAAATGCTGAATTGTACAATGCCTCCGCAGGCTTCGCGAGCCGCGCGACGAGCAACTGGAGCGAAGCCCGCCGCATCGCCTACGGCTCTCTCGTCCATACGGGCACCAAGAGCAAGAATCAGATCCGCACTCTGAACAGCAAGATTGGCACATACTGTTCCCCAGGTGCCCATCATCCCGAGGGCCAAAGGGTTGTGTTCATCAATACCGCCTAAACCCAGCAAGGTTGTCGCGACGGGTATCTGAGCTCGTTCGGCGAATGATTTTAGCAATTCCGGGCCCTTAGTAGTGATTAGCACTCCCTGTCCACAGATAATGAGTGGTCTTTGAGAAGTTTTGATCAGGCCTGCAATCTTACACAATAGAGCCTCCAGATCGGCAGCTTGTGTAGTCAGTGACGTCAATAGTGGACCATGTACAAGGACTCGCCTAGCTTCTTCAGCAGCAGTAGCATTGAATTTGGCAAGACCAACATCCTTGGGCACGGCAACTAAGTTCGGGCCCGGACGTCCACTAATAGCGATATTGAATGCGGCATCTAAAAATGCAGGCAGCTCGCTGATCTTCTTTACCTGGCCACACCATTTGGTGCAAGTCTTGGCCAAGCTCATAACATCGATCTCCTGGAAAGCGTTTGTACCTTGCACGGAAGTCGCGACCTGACCACAGATGACAACAATAGGGGTACCGTCGAGCATCGCATCAAACATGGGGGTTACCATGTTGGTCGAGCCTGGACCGGAAGTAACCAACACTACACCTGGGGTGCCTGTCACTCGTGCGTATCCCTGAGCCATATGACCTGCACCCTGTTCATGACGGGAGACTATGAATTCAAATGCTCCATTGTCATAAAATGTGTCGAACAAAGGCAAGGCCGCACCGCCAGGGTAACCAACTGTTGTCTCAAAATGCATCAGCACTGTCTACGAACAAGCAGGGAAGAGGGAAAAGGGTCCACGAACACACATGCTTGACCTCGTGAAGGGCAAGGCATTCTAGAAAAAGCTGACCCCCATTGAGGCCAAGAAAATGATTGATTTCCTTCATTTGGTGATGTGGTACGATGGAGTAAGTGATAATATGCTGATTGATATGTAGACTCTGATCTGCCTCTTTGACAGCACTTATGACAAGAGTCTTATATACAGCTGCTATAGCGCTTAAAAAGTATTTCTTTGACGTTATTTGTGCAGGGTTAGACTACCATCGCACTATGATAGCAGTAGCCCTGTGATGAGGAAAAGATTTTCGCCCGATCCAGTGCTCTATTCCCTCAATCTGGGCATTGCTTTCTGAAAGTTAATCTGCTTAGATGCATGTATTCTACAGCCCGGGGATTTGCCGAACGAAAGAGATCAAGGGCGTATCGTCGCATTCTTAGCCTGATGCCACCGTGATACTGAGGTGAAGCGGGGTCCGATTTCTGTGCCCCTATTACTCAAATCATGTAATTTGAATTATAATCCTTACAGTACTGAAAGAAGCGGTGCTGTCGACAGGAAGATCACTTTGATTACGTTGAATGACTTCGACGGTAAGAGTCCCTATCTTTTTGGGGCGATAAGATGAGAATGAAGGAGTACTGTTGAATCTTCTGATTGGACTTTTCTTGCATAACATATGTAGAGGCTTGAAAGACACATGATATAACATTCCATACTTATGGTGAATGCCTTTCGCTGTGATCTTGTGATCTCACCCACGCAGTCCTTCGTTGATGTCAGTCCAAATACACCAAAACACAATACGCTTTTGTTGGTCATATGGTATCAAACCTCGCCACCATCCTTTTACCCATAGTCGCTCGATACTAGCGCAGGGAAAATCAGGACCTATCTAAATAGTATCTTAACAACGATGTGGTCGTGCTAAAACTTGCTCGCTTAGTCGATTTCTGTGCTCGCAGTTCCCAACTCCTCCAACCATTTTTTTCGTTACCTTCGAGTCAAAATGTCCGCAAATATTCTTTACCAGTACTCACTTATCAGCTGCCTGATGCATGAAATTTTCAGTGACGGTGTTCCTGCGAATGAAATCCTTGAGAAGGGCACGCATGGGCTTGGAACTGTAGCTGAACTTGACGGCGAGATTGTTGTCATCGACAGTCAAGCATATCATTTTACCACAACTGGAAATGTGCGCTGTTTAACAAAAAACGACACAGTCCCCTTTGCTATGATGACTCGGTTTCAGCCGTCAACGGTTAGATACCTTACCTGTCTCACACAGAAGCGACTCTGGGAGTGCCTCTACCCACTCGTTGGACCTGAAAAGAACTATTTTCTGGCCGTACAGATTGAAGCACGTTTCGAATGCCTAACTATTAGAGTCATTCCTAAGCGGAATTCCGCAGACGAAACGCTGACCGCTCTTGAAAAAAGGCAGGAAATGCAGACTGTCGAGAACTCCACGGGAATATTGTTTGGCTTTTGGTCTCCTGAATACACCCAGGGGTTTAGTGTCCCAGGATTTCATCTGCATTATCTTTCTGAAGATCGAAAGATCGGCGGCCACGTATTGGATTTCGAGGCGCTAAAAGCGAAGGTGTCTGCTGCAATCCTAAAAAAATATCATCTCGAGTTACCACAGACTGAAGAATTCCAACGCATGGGCGTCGGCATTCCCGCATCACACGAGGTGGAATCTGCATAGGGATTGGCTAGCCGGACATGACATAGAAATACTGTGTCGCCAAATTATTGGAACGAGTGATTATCGAATGTATCACAAAACCAAATCCTAAGGCAAACTTCGGCATTGGTCGTAATGCCGAAATCAAGTGTTTTTCCAGAGCTGTACATCCACTTCGCTTTCACTATTGTCATTTGCGCGTCTTCTGCAACATGTTGCCGACTCCGGAGTTCTTGGCTACTCATCTTTCTACTGGTAGACTTGTGTTCAAGCTGCTCATCCTCAGCTCTCATCACGGCCAAGAGTTTGCCCTTAGAAATTGTACTATTTTAAAATTGTTTACGAGCTATATAATTGCAGTGGAAGCTAGAGGTCAATAAGCACGAGTAGAATGTGTGCAGCGAACCTTCCAAACTTATGCTAGTGAACCACTTTCTAATATTTCCTACCCCGCGTTCATTGGTAAGATACACGATGACCAGGATCTGAGTGACCCATTGCTCTGAGTTCAAATTTGCTGCAGCAATTTATTCAGAACTGGTTGGATCATGGAGATTTTACTCTCGGGTATGATCCCACCACGAAAGGTGTGGAGCAGGGCATGAGTTAAGACAATGTCTAAATACTAACTTGCGTAATAAAAGAAGTTGCACCCCAAATTTATTGCCGGCCATAAACACATATGGGATGAGTCAAGACCTTACGGAGTAACTCATCATAGCAATATACAGTCCAGCAAGGACCAAGCTGTGCTGCAGCTCCTGCTGATCAGGCAGAAAAGCCCCAGCAAATAGATTCACATGAGTAGAATGTCTGGAGCACAGACAAGATACCAGCTTATCATGAAGAACAGAGCAATTATCCAATCAAAAACTTTGCAGAAGCCAATCTGCATCTACGTATATCTAGCATGTCTGAAAAAAGCAATGCAACATGGCACCTTACTTGAGGAATTTCCAACTCAGAATCCAGGTCTGTGTCTGAGTATCGTAATAGGCTTGTCTCTCGACATAATAGAAATAAGACAAAGACTTTTACCCCTCTTCTCTATGTTCAGCTGATGGTGTTCTGCATCTCTGATTGATCCCATCCCCATAATGCAGTAAATAAGCTAGTAAAATCAACAACAATTTTACGCTCGAAACAAGTAAAGAAGTAAATAGAAGTCCAGAAAGATTAGTTTTGTCAGGGGCGGGTAAATTCATCCTAGCAAGGATGGATACATAGTTGAGATCTCATAGAGAAGATCATTATAGAAGAGGGCCTTAGATCATATGACACACGTCACAGCACTGCAAGACTTACTGTTTTATCCTTGTGATAATTCTGAATCCTTCGTCCAGTTCAGTACAATAGAGAAGGCACAAATCATATTTTGAGATCTCCATATAGATTATTGCTATAGTGGTTATTATTTGTGCGGAATCAGTCATTTGCTGAATTTGGTCTAAGGCTTGTATTCAGAACAACTGAAACCTCTTCTCATAAGTTCTCAGAAACGATCAGCGAGGATTATCGTGACACGCAATTCTCATCCATTAATATCTTAAACCTATTCGCTCTACTTTACATTTGTGTCCTGTCTGTGCGATCCTCATTCTTGACTAGATGCTCAGTTCTGCGCCTCCCAATTGCGACGCCCCTATAAATATGTATTTACTCTTGAGATTCCAAGGTTTCAGTTATACTTGGAGTCAACTGGTTTTTGCTTTTCTCCTCCTTTTCCCTCTGACAGCTGGAGACTCTCTTCTAGTCTTGGTCGTCAATTCATCCTTATCCAGACCCCCTTATATTATTAAACTTAGACGAATCTTCAGCGGCGCATATATTTACTCCATACCTAGGTAGTAGGATCTTCTGTATGTAGACCGACATGCGCCAATGTGAGCTAACATCAACCATCTTCAGTATAGCGCAAACCCTGGTAAATTTAGCATATATACTTAGCCTTCTCGTTGTCCAGAACGAAGAACAAGAGACCAATTTCCCACTACAATAATCGATCACGTAAAATATCCGGTAGAATTAAATCACAGTTTCACTTCATTCCTGACCGCCTCCTATCCATACACTTTTCGCGGCCAACGATCCAACGCCTTAACACCATGAAGCCCAGCACAACCACTGCTATGCTTGTCAGTTTATTTTATCAGCAGTAGCTGTCGATGCCTGCAAGCGCAAAACAGGAACGAAACAGAGCCAATACTGTGGCGGTTGCATCGAGGTGCTGGATTACGCTGCTGGTCACTCGAATCATGTATTCCAATGTAACCCAAATGGGGGGTGCTATGACTATGGGTATCGCTCAGAATGTGCTGGAGGTGTTGTTTATGAATCCAAGATGTGCCCTCTTTAGTATGTGGATTTTTCTGTTCTTTACTTTGGAGTTGCCAACGATTATCTGATTGAAAGGGATATAATACTCATGTGTTCATTTACATCATAGAATCGAACTGATCGCTCCGGCTGTGGATATTGAATGGGTGATTGCTGGCCAGGTAGTGTCGTGACTCTACAGTCAGAAATTGTCTTTTGCTATCCTAGTTGTCTTGTAGACTATTTTATAACTGGTGATTATAGGTTTCTCCTATACAAATATCTCCCTTGTGCGAAAAGTACCCTTCCACGAAAAGTAGTCCCGTGCAGAGGTTTTTTTTTTCTATGCGCAAGCCTGTCTTACGCGTCGATCTGTCTTATGCAATACCTTCTCTTATGTACTGTGTAGTAGCTGCCTTACTGGACGTTCGTATCCAACAGCAGCTTCTGGCCAAGCTCTACCACTTCTTCAGTTCCATTCACGGCTACTCGCTGTATGTTGCAGACCCATCGATGAATGCGCCACTAGCCAATGGGACAACGACGTTTGCGGTTCATGGTATTTCCTAGAATGGGGCAAATGCGATAGAGTAGTGGAAAGCCTCTTCGCGGACATGCGTGGAAAGCTATACATTCAATTCGACCTTCTTGACAGACTCGCTCAGTGTTCCTGATTACGAGGCGCCTAGCGCAGTCACCAAATACACATAGAGTTTGCCATTGTTTTCGATTCACTTTACTCGGAAAGAAATATCAGCAGCTCCATTTCGAATCGCGTATAAAGTCGATGGCTGTGCCTCGAGATAGACATATTCCCGACTTTCCTTTTTCTCATCAACCAACAAGCTCCTAGTATACCACTTACTGTCGTCTTTTCCCAAAGAATACCCAGTGCTCAGAGACAAGATGAAGTTCTTGTCAAGCCTCCTCTCTTCTCCTTCGCCGTTAGCACACTGGCGGTATCATTGATTGTGAGTCAACCATTCCGGTCATTTTCATGCCCTCTATAATCCCATTCCTGTTTATCTGACAGATTACGTGGACTATCATCTATGGATGCATGAGCTGTATAAGCTAGCCATGGGCGGTCATTGGATGCGTTTCTACGGATGTGTTCCTTGTCCAGGGTAAGCAGTTTGATACTGATAATTACAGTGTTATTGTTGGTGCTGCCAACTGCTAGATGCATCACTTAAGATGGGTGTGAGAGGATAGCTCAGAATTTCAAGGATATTATGGTATTGGGGAGCTCTTATCCAGATGGGGGAGCACATCCATGTTCAATAGATCGTTAAGTTGCCAGAAACGATCGGACTGGATTAGATATTACTCTATCTCACGATTAACTAACCATCACTTGTCTATATTGACCCTAATCCTAGCCCGCGATCTAATCAATGCGCGTAGTAATATGTATTGTTCACCGTAGTACCCCTCATATAAGGAGGCTCCGCTCCTCTGACATAAATATCCTGGAACAACGTATCCTGCGTCGGAGGCGGATCGTCCATCTTCTGCGCTACCTCAGCTTCAGCATTAACATGGCCCCTAATCTCCTTTTCCATGGCCTTCAATTCATCTTCCGTGTTGACTTTCAATTCTGTCATTCGCTCCTTAAGTACTGTCAGGGGATCCTGTTTTCGGGCGTCTTTCAACTCTTCGCGTGATCGGTACGCGATGCCGGGGTCTGACATGCTGTGTCCGGCGAATCTGTAGGTGACGAATTCGTACAAGAGAGGTCCTTCGTGGGAGCCCTCTTCGCCGGTTATCAATCGGCGAGCGTATTTGACTGCTGACATGACGGCTAGGACGTCCATGCCATTGACGCGAATGCCAGGGAAATAGTGGCCGCGTTTGTAGTAGTCTGTCATGGCGGAGGATCTTTCGGCGGATGTTCCCATTCCATACTGGTTATCTGCTATAGCTTAGCGTGCATTCCTCACTTCTTCGAGGTCAAATAAACTTACTCTCACAACCATACAACACCGGCAAATTCCACAACTTCGCCATGTTAAACGCTTCATGAACTTGCCCCTGATTCGCCGCACCATCACCGTATATATCAACCGTCATATTCCTCTTCTCAGAGTACTGCTGAGCCAATGATATACCCGTGCCGACAGGTACATGTGCACCAACAATTCCATTTCCGCCATAAAACCCCTTGGCAAACATATGCATTGATCCACCCTTGCCATATGAGATTCCATCCTGTTTACCGAGCAATTCACCTATGATTGACCGCAGGCTTCCGCCTCGCATGTATGTGAATCCGTGGCTGCGATATGCTGTAATCAAGGGGTCGGACTTGGTGATGGCGTGCTCAATGCCAACGGCGACTGCTTCCTGGCCTGTTGAGAGGTGGCAGAATCCTCGGATCTTTTGTTCTTTATAAAGTTGGTCTGAGAGTAGCTCCAACCTCCTGTAAGGAATCATTAGAGTCCTCATGGGCTATACTTGTGAGGAATTTCGGGGAACTTACCGGATCGTAGTCATATCCTTGTACAGCTGTCGTAGCTCGCTTTTCGAAGTTTCCAAGGTGTACGGAGGTGGATCGACGTTGTACGTGTCAAATGAATCTTTGGGAATTGAGACATTCATCGTTTGGTCGTCTCCCTGTAATGGCCATACATTAGCCTTATTTGGACGTACAGAAGCCAGTTGAATCTGACTATACCGAAGACGAAGAGCTTCCTCCTACAGCTCTCGCCATGAGATTTCGTCGCTGGTATGACAATGTCCATATCGCGGGAACCGGCAGTCTGCCGGCTCTTGAGCGGATAGTGCAAAATGACATTTTGACAGAGGAAGCTACCCCAAATTGGAAATCACATTTGAATGAGTGAGACATGAAAATGAAGAAGCTGGGATGTTGTTGTCGATGTCTGCATTATGTCATTCTGAGGTTATCAAATACTGCTACGTGATTGGTCAATCTATATGACAGTCTTCGGAACGGGATATCTCTTTTCCGGCGTGTGCCTAATCTTATCGCTGCAATTAATCGCGTTCTCTTTGGCGCCATTCCTGACTCAACGATCATTGCAATGACATAGTCCACCTCCCAAGCGACTCGTTGTCTGTTCTCGAGACGAATGTGTGTCGCAAACTGTCTCTAAAGCATCTTGTTCATATTGGAGACAATATACTGACGGATATTGCAAACAGAGATGACTGTGTATGCGGTCTCTGCTGCGACTTTTGAGCGATGCTAGGAACATAAATTTTTATGGGGTTGGAATATCTCCAGTCGATGATACATACATACCATGCCGCGAACCCCGTTACCTCGACGAGGTAGGGTCCGCCCTCAGAGTGCCCGGAAGAATCGAGAGGAGCGCCAGCGCGACGAAGATATTCCGCAAGTTTACCGTGAGCTGTTGGCCGAAGCAGATGCCCGAGCTGTTGATGAACCACAACCGGAAAGACCCATCAAGCGTCGAAGAGTTGGAGAAAGGGCACAAAATTCACATAATGTACAGACAAATACAAAAGCTCAAGCTTCTCCAAGCCCCAATAATGTTATCGATTTAACACAAACGCAAACTATCTATGACCTTGATGCCGAAGACTCGTCCGAAGATGAATCGGACATGGAGTGGGAGGAAGTTATTGTACAGCAACCAGACACAAATATTCAAAACATGGGACATACCGGAGGCGATGAGTCCTTGGACATCACACTCGAAGAATCCACTGTACACAGGACACTTGTCAGGCGACGTAAACCAGTCACGGGGTCCGAGAAGAAACTTCGACTGGACATTCACAAGGCTCATATACTCTGCTTACTGGGTCACGTATATACGCGTAATCTTTGGTGTAACGATGATGAAGTTCAAAGGTACTTGAAACAAATGTTGCCGAAACAGACGATATCTTTCTTGAACCCGAAAGAATCTTTGCCTCAATTTCAGCGATCCACGACATTTATCGACGGTTTGAAACAGGCGAGTGAGGCTTTTGTGCGACGGTTCAAGGTTACGGCGCCTGGCCTGAGACGGCCATACTGGGCTGAAAATGCACAGGAGTGCAAGGACAGGGCTGCATCTATTATGCGCGATGGAGAGATCATATCGACCAGGGAAGAGTTCCGAGAACAAGCCAAAAAGCTTCAAGGTTCTCGTGACTTTGGCGCTCAGTTGTTCTGTGCTCTGTTACGCTCAGCTGCGGTTGAAGCTCGACTCGTATGCTCCTTGCAGGTACTGCCTTTCTCTGGAGTCGCAAAGGGCACTAGCCCTGAGAAACCGAAGCGGGATTATATAGTTATCTCCTCTGACGATAGTCTGAGTTCTAGCGATGACAAACCTGTTGCGCAAAGTAGTAGTCTACCTGCCAAGGCGCGCAGACTCGGCCAGCCATCTTTCAAGACACCAATGCGGCCGTCCTCCTCACATCATATACGTATGTTAAAATTTCCCCTCAGCAGAAGGTAATCCACTAATTCTTCATAGAGCGCCCACGCAATTTTGTCGGCTCTCCATACCCAGTGTTCTGGGTTGAAGTTTTCAACGAGGCTGTTCAAAAATGGATACCCGTCGATCCTCTCGTCACAAAATCCGTGGCGAGGCCTTCCAAGTTTGAGCCCCCTGCTAGCGACAGACACAACAATATGTGTTACGTGGTAGCTTTCGAAGAAGATGCCTCTGCCCGAGACGTCACAAGACGTTACGCCAAAGCGTATAATGCTAAAATGCGGAAAACGCGTGTGGAAAGTACTAAGGATGGGGAATCATGGTGGACAAATGTCATGAACTACTATGAGAAACCCTTCTTCTTAGATCGAGATCAGCTAGAATTTAGCGAGTTCACAGCGAAATCAGCGGCTGAACCGATGCCCCGGAATATCCAAGACTTCAAAGACCATCCTGTCTATGCACTCGAAAGACATCTTCGGCAGAATGAAGTCATTCATCCAAAGAGGAAGATTGGCCAGGTCGAAGCTGGCAAGCCAGGTTCTAAGAAGGGATCTATAGTAGAACCTGTTTATCGTCGGGCAGACGTACATTTGGTTAGAAGTGCGGACGGCTGGTATCGGCTTGGGCGAGATATCAAGATCGGGGAACAGCCACTGAAACGTGTAGCCGCTTCGCAGAAAAGGGAGGAGAGTGATGACGAACCGGATGGTGTTTTTGGTGTAGAGAGAGCGCTGTACGCACTCTATCAGACTGAACTGTACAAACCACCGCCAGTCGTCAGAGGCAAAGTTCCCAAGAACGCATACGGAAACCTGGACGTCTACGTTCCTACCATGATCCCTCCTGGAGGTTTTCACCTCAAACACCCCGAGGCAGCCCAAGCGGCTCGAATACTGGGCGTTGACTACGCTGCTGCCGTGACAGGTTTTGAGTTCAAAGGTCGTCATGGAACTGCAGTTGTCAATGGTGTGATTGCGGCATCAGAGTATCGTGAAGCTTTGGAAGAGGTTATCAGGTGCATTGAAGATGAACGGATCCAGGAGGAACTTGATCGAAGAACAGCGGAGGCTCTTCGTCTTTGGAAGCATTTCCTGTTGAAGTTGCGCATTGCAGAAAAAGTCAAGAGTTATGCTATTGAAGGAGAAGCTTCTGAAGGGGAAGTGGAAGCATCAGAAAAGGATGGGCACATCAGTGATGACGCATCGGATGATCCAGACTTTGCGGGAGGTGGATTCATTGCAGAGGATGATGAACGCGAGTTTGCAGGCGGCGGCGGATTCGTCCCGGAAGATAATGAAACCGGCTTCGCGGACGGAGGCGGATTCATCGTGGATGAAGATGGAGACGACCTTCAAATGGAGAATAATGATTTTGGCAATAGTTTGGATCCCAAAAACCATGAAGGTGGCGGTTTCATTATGGACGAAGAAAATGGCCCAGATTCAGGTAATCATAAGGGCGGTGGTTTTATTGGTGATGAAGATACCATGACTACTGGCAGAGCTTCTTCTGAGCTCAAAACTGTAGTGGAAGTCCACAATGCTCAGCAACCACCAGTGACGAAGCTGAGATCGAAGAAGAATGCGCCACGCTACAAATTGATTGTGCTACCCAATACAACTACCATCCAGAGTTCAGCCAGCCCGTCAGTTCAGTCACTTAACAGCTTATTAGAAGATAACGATGCCGCACAAGCCAATATGAACATGTCCGATGATGTGATTCCAGGCGATGGATCATCTGAAGCTGCACCCATTCAAGTTGATTCATCTAGCAATCAAGCATCAGGTACTGCGAGTGTCGATATCAATTCTCAAGGGTCAGACGGGCCTAAGTCGCCGGAACAATCTGTACAAGTAGAAGAAAGTGACTGCGATTCAAACTTGGAGAACGAGTCACTCTTGTCGCACGACCCTGAAGATGAAGATGCCGAACCTGACTGGCTCATGTCTGACTGATCTGTGTAAATGAACATGTGCATTTAGACATATGAATGAATTAGAATCCTGTATAAGCAATCTTTGAGTATTCAGTAGCCAATCGCAAATTGAACATAAAGCAATATAGCCCAAAACGGAAAGGCGCATGGTTGAAAATCCAAAGCGGTTAGCGCGGCACGACGCGCCTTGACGCGTCTCCTCGAGTCGGAGGCACACAGTCTTCATCAAACCATACGCTACTAATCATGCACGATATCTCCATGTATCAATCTCAATACTCGTGGAAATGAGTGCGCGAGAAGCTCATCAACGTCCATCTCGAGATAACAACGAATTACCGATTACTCCCGTTGAAAGCACAACCAGAAATGCCACAAATGGACTACGCGCAGCAACGACGTCCAAAGCGAGCCGCAAGGATAAACCGGCAGCGTCATCGTTTTTGACGAATCCGAAAAGACGCAAATATCCTAGTTCTCCGGAGTGGGATAGCCAAATCACATTAACGCAGCTGGTACCCAAGGCAGAGGCAGAAACATTGGATGGCGGATCTGGGCTAGTCGAGTTCGACGAAGATGGAACTGAGGGGAAACCAGTTGAGGTGATCGACCTGGCGGACGATACAGACGAAAATGATGAGTCATGGAGACCTTCGACAAAGCGGCGGCCGGCGGCCAAGAGGCAATCGACTGGCGGATCTCCTTCCCCTAATAGTATTCCGACTACTACATTCAAGAGGCGAAAGTCCAGCGTGTTGATTAGCGGAGGACCGAAAGTTAGCAAGTGGACAAGGAGGAATAACAAAGCGTCCGGGCAAAAGGAAACCAAAAGAAACAAGACGCTTACGCAGATGGACTTTGTGCGGCGGTTTATACCTCTTCCGGATTCAGATGATGAGGATTTGAATTTATATGCGGATAACCCATCTACGACAGACAAAAAAGATGCCAAAAACAAGGAGAAGGTTATAGAAGATCAGAAGGAAGCCACAAAGAAGGATGAGAGCGAAGATTTGACACCGAGGAAACGAAGGAAATTGAACGATGGAAACATGGCCCCGTCACCTGCAATCAAAAGCAAAGTTTCTCCTGACGAGAAGAAACCGTCGTTACTCAGTATCCCTAGCTCTCAGCCGAAGACGCCACAGAAAGTGCGGCGATTTGAGATACCCTCATCACAGACCCCCGAAACTCCTCAGCAGACGTTCGTTGCTTCGCCGAGCATCCGTCAAGTGTCTCGCTTTTCCTTAGAAGAACTGTTGTCAAACACGGAGGAAACAATTGTGCCCAAGAATCTACATCAGGAAGCACCCGAAGAGGTGCAGGATCAACAGCTAGAGACGGAAGACTCGAAGTCACAGGACTTCGATACTGCCGACGATGATATAGTGGCCTCTACCAGGATCCCGAGTTCGCAATTACTGCAAGCAAGCACTGAGGACAAAACCACCATTTCAGGATCAGATGCCATACAACCCACTACACAACCACCAGAGCCGCCGCCGCTATCGTCAGCACCGAAGAAGACTATCATTTATGACACTGATGACGAGACAGACTACGGCGAGCTAGAAGACGATAATCTACCAGATATTTCTATCGGAGCAAAGGCCTTAGAAGAATGGCCTGAACCGATCGACAGTTCCAGTAGAGACCAGACTTCTCAAAACTGCGATTATTCAGATGGTCTCCCTCCCATACCTAATTCTGGAACCGATCTTGAAATAACTGGCAATTTGTTGTCAGACACTGCGTTACCGTCAGATTCATCAATATACTACCGTCGACCTGCTCGGTACACTCAGTATCCCAACGAACCTATTCCGATGATGAATACCCAAAAGATAGCCGAACTCTTCCCCGTAATTGAAGAAAATGATGACCCAGCTTCCACAGTGCAGATATCAGTTCCTTCCACGAGAGAACCCATTGCTTCTGCGGCTCATGGTCACGCCGATGTCTTGGACTCTGAAATGGAAACCCCAACACAAGACGATTCTGCCAACCGATCAATTGAAGTTGTCCCCGAATCTTCACCCATTACACGAAGTTACGACGCAGCCAGATCGGCATCGAACACAATGGCGCCGCCAGCACGCGAGTCAATAGTATTGGTAGAATCCTCACAGCTGGTGGACAGACTCAACCGCCAAAACGACAGCATGGATACTGGGAAATCGTTGAGAAGGCTATTTTCTACAAAAGATTTTCTCACGGATAGTGTGATGGAGAGTATACCAGCCCCTCCTTGGATGGCCAGTCAGGATAGTATTGGGGAGCCATATCCGGAGAATGACGGTCATGACCGCAGAGGATAGCCATTAATATAACATAACATGTTGGTAGAATAGATTAGAATTATATACAAGTAATATACCCAGACTCATCTTGAAGCATATCTATCAAGTCTTGTCATCCAGTGACAGGCTCGAGCCAGGTCAGTGCTAATCTTGGATTACCATCACATATATCGAAAAAAAAAAAAAAAAAAAAAAAAAAAAGAAAATCAAAACCATTAATGCTCGATACTGTTTACATTCGTATTCTCCTACTCTTCTGATAAGCACCGATGCTATGATTTGAGGTTGTGAAAAAGTATTGGACGGAATCGCCGATGCCGACCGATAGCGTGTAGATTAGGGCTAATGTCCCGAAATGGAAGGTAGAAGGAGACGGTTGAATCGTGGCACTCTTCTTATCTCAATTCCCATCAGCATGACATCTGAGCCCTCTGAAAACATTTAGAATGGGCTTATGCGGGCTGTCGCATCAAGGTTGATATTATTGCCGTGTGGTTGTCACCTTAGTGGTAAAAAGTCTCCATCAAGCTTCCACTTTGGGTATACCTTTGCGATAGTGTGACCACGGACGATACAGCGATATCTTCCAGCGTCAAGTGGAAAGTACTTATATATACCCTGAAAATATCCTCTGGAACTTCTTCCTCTTTCCTTTTCCAGATAATCACATGGAATCATTCATAATCCCTGAGAAAGTCACCAAATCAGAAAAATGACATCCTCAGTCCTCTACGCCAACATCGCCAACCCTCCTCTCCAGATCACGAAAGCCGACGGCCACTACCTGTTTGCCGCTGATGGCCGCAAAATCTTCGATGCCACCAGCGGCGCAGCCGTCGCCGCACTGGGACACAACAATCCTGAAGTCAAGAACGCAATTGTAGAGCAGTTGGAGACGTTGGATTATGCATATTTGCCGTTCTTTACGTCGGCGGCCGCGGAAAGGATCTGTAAGTTTTTGACGGAGTCAACGGGTGGGGAGATGGAGAAGGTTTTTATCGTTAGTTCGGGTTCGTATAAGTTCATGCGTTATATACATGTAGTACATAGATAGATATCTGACTGAAAGCATAGGAACGGAGGCCGTCGAAGCGTCATTAAAAATGGCACGGCAATACTTTGTCGAACTGGGGCAACCATCAAGAACAAAGTTCATTGCTCGGAAGCAATCATATCATGGCAATACGCTCGGTTCTCTGGCAACTGGTTTCCATAAGGGCCGGAGAGCGGTTTATGAGCCTATACTAGCGACGAATGTCTCGCATGTGTCGCCATGTTATAGTTATAGGGATCGAAAAGAGGGTGAAAGTGATGAGGATTATGTCAAGAGGCTTGCGCAGGAGCTTGAGGATGAGTTTCATGCTCAAGGTCCGGATACCGTGTGTGCGTTTATAGCGGAGACTGTTTCTGGTACTGTGAGTATCAGTCTTCTGCCCCTGAGGCGTGAATGAATACATACAGACTAATAATGATACAGACCCTCGGTTGCGTCCCACCAGTCCCCGGCTACTTCAAAGCAATGCGAGAAGTCTGCGATCGCCACGGCGCATTGCTAATCCTCGACGAAGTAATGTCCGGCATGGGCCGTACCGGTACGCTACACGCCTGGCAACATGAAGGCGTCGTACCCGATCTTCAAACGGTAGCCAAGGGCCTAGGAGCTGGATATGTGCCTATCGGCGCTCTTCTACTCCATAAAAAGGTAGTTGATGTACTATCCAAGGGTTCCAAGGCTTTTGTGCATAGTCAGACTTATCAGGGACATCCGGTTGCTTGTGCGGCAGCTTTGGCGGTCCAGAGTATTGTCACCAGAGAGAATTTGCTCGAAAATGTTAAAGTGCAGGGTGAATTGTTGGGGAAGTTGTTGCGGGAACGGCTTGGTGGGCATAAACATGTCGGAGATGTGCGTGGCCGTGGGCTACTCTGGGGAGTAAGTCTATTTACCCTTTCCCCTTTTCTCCTGGTTGTTTTTTGTGTACTGACGATGTCATGGTCTAGGTGGAATTTGTCAAGGACAAAGCAACAAAAGAGCCCTTCCCAGCACATGAGCAAATCGGGGCAAAGATCAATTTGAAAGGGTTGGAAGCGAAGTACTCCATCTCACTCATGCCAGGAGGCGGTATTGTAGATGGCAAAGATGGAGACATCATTCTCATTGCACCGCCATATACTATTACTTCAGCGGAGGTTGAGAAAATGGTGAATACGATAGCGGATGTTGTTAGCGAGGTGTTTGAGGGTTATGCTTGACGCGTGGTTTCTGGATAGTTCATGATATACATAATCCCAATTCAGCGGATCTTCATCTAAGAAGTATATATATTTCATAAAAACTTCAATATCATTTTGAATATTGGGTTCATAGTGGTGAAATTGATGGGTACTTATTGAATGTGATTGGACGAACTGTATCGTACCTATATCGGGTATCTCCAGCTTATCTCAGCTCTAGCCAACATTGAACATTCGTCACCTCTCAGGATTCCCTGAATATTCAAAATTAGTCAGGATAACATGGCTCCATCAAATCCTCAACCGCCTATTGCAACAAACAAAAAGCGACCGAAAACAAAAGGTAACATTTCCATGTGCATAATGCAAGGGCGTCTCAAAGCTCATCCATCGTCTAGGTTGTTATCAGTGTTCACGCCGCAGAATCGACTGCGACCGCCAACACCCAACCTGTCAAAAATGCAAGACAAAGGGGCTGGAATGCAGTGGACTAGGGATCCGATATCGATTTAACAGGGGTCTTGCGTCTCGGGGCAAGCTTGTTGGTGAAACCATTCCTATGAGGCTCTCGTATGGTGGGGAGACCGATGCGGGCAGATCAAGCCTGATCAATGTAAAGTCGGGTTCATGGAGGGCATGTTACAAGAAGGACCCAAACCAGGTTTCACAAGATGAATGTACTGCTCGGCATGGAGACCAACGCAGGGGCAAGTCTGAAGACACTTGTACGACCCCGCAGTGCGTCTTGGATAGCAGGAAAGACGGTGAACGGACAACGGAGAACGATAAGACTGCATCAGTGATGATAAGGAAACCTCATTTTCATTTTGGTGGAGAGACCGAGTATCTGATGCAATATTGTATAGTAGCCTTCAATGAGTGGAGTTGTTATACCGAGCTGATCGATTTCAAACAGTCGCCGAACACATCGCCCCAGCAGCAGCAGTAATCGACAGAGGCTGGAATGGTTTCCGAGATCTACTCCTACCGTACGCCGAGACAGAACCGTTCGTTAGGAGAGCAATTGCAGCAGTCTCAAGACAGCACATCATCCTACGTTTTGGGGGCGACTTTGCATCCGATATCCGGGAGTACACAGGACTCATCTCAGAGTTAGTTGCGAGATCGAAAGTATTCCCTCCAAACCAGGATATTGCCAGCTTAGTGGTTCTTCTCCTTTTGCATTATAGGGAGACTGTTAGTGGAGGAAATGGATTCAAGTATCTGTATGGTTCGTTGAAGGCATTGCCGGATCTGACAATTCAGAATGGCATGTCGGGTCAGTTGTTTGAGTTGGCACGATTTGTCAATATACAAATTTTGAGGTATTTACCTACTGTCACTGGAAACGTTCTGTTATCCATGCTGATTTATATAGGCTTCGCCTTTTCGCCGAACCACTCTTTGACGAAGCAGACGGAAAGCAATATCTGTCAGTCCATCGGACAAGATGCTTCGAATTCCTACGATTCTGTCAAAGCTTGCATCCTGAATATGAAGAGTTAATGAAGCTCTTATTTGCCGCCGTCACCTTACCATGCGAGGCGTATATTCAACGAGCCTGCTTCGATCCCCCATCATGCGAAGCGGCTCATCTGATCGAAACGTTCCGCCAGCTCGTACAGCGAGTGAAAAGCTATGGCAATGTCGTGGGGCAGAACTTGCTTGCTTGGCCGTATTTTGTCATGGCAGCCGAAAGTTCGACCCAGGAAGATCGAGAGTTTTTCCTTAATGAGTTGCAGTCATTATATGAGGCTACGGGTTATCGGAGTGCTCTGAGGGGAGTAGAAACGATCCGAAATATGCGGCAAGGAGGACAGACTATTCGCTGGACGAGCTTACTTGGAGGATATGATCAGTTTTTAATCATGTAGTGTCCCAAATAACACGCGAAAATGAAGAGAGAGTCGTAAATGCGACGAGGATGAATAACATCCCCGATAAAATCAGTAGACTATGGGTCAACCTGCTCCATTGCCTTCGGGAATAAATTCAGATAGAGAGGGAAGATTACAGCAGCACTGAGATTTGCAACAATAACACAAAAAGAATAAGATTCGTTGTAGGCCAGTGCAGCAGCCTCTTGAGCAATTGGCCCATATGCTGCGCCAACGTTGGCAGCTTCCGACAAGATACCAATCGTTTTTGCATGGTATCCTGTGCTACGCAACGCAATTCCAAAGAGAAAGGGACGCAAGGTGCCTTCAATTAATAGTAGCGGAAGAGTCGCGGTTCTAGCTGCCAAGCCAGTTGTTTTCATACAGAGCACCGCGAAAACGACAGAAGCAACCGTGTATATATCAGAAGGACTCTCCTTGGCTTTACGAAAATTATCATAAAGCCTGCCAGAGGACGTCCACCGGCGAACAATAAGAACCCGGCAATAACATAAGTGAACGAGGAACTTGAAGAGCTGGTCATCAACAAACCGATCAGTATATGTGGGTTGGATATGTAATGAAGATTGACCAAATGCGGGGAAGATATCTGCTCACCTTGAAGGGGTAATCAAGTCAAATCTTTTGTTCAGGTTGACTGTGATTGCCTGTTGTGCAGCGCCCCTGAAGAATTGAGGCCACAGTGGACTGCGTCGATATTCCGAGGCACGACTATATATTGCCAAAGGCCTTGGTGACACTGGAATCCCCTTGGCATATTTTATGAGCGACAGGCTCTTTGATCATTCGAATGCATCATTTTTGGCTTCATTTCAATGGGCGTAACTTGGAATTGCTCTTTTCGCTGCCGTTTTAGCAGCTTGCTTTCTACTATCTGCCACTCCCCGAGGTCCCTGATTAAGATCTAGACGAATTTATTGATCATCAGCAACATTACTTTCGGATATTTGCATATCGTGTCTTTAAGGTTACCTTCGTATTAGCCCACATTGCAATAAACAAATTTGCGATTGCTTGCAAAATACCGAACCCGGAACCAGCAATCAGGTTCGAAATTATTAGAAGAGGATAGGATAGTGCCTCATCAGCTGACCAGAAAAGAAGAGTGCTGATAGCAAAGACGTAGAGACCTGCAACAAATGTGGCTGAAAACCCGATTTTCTTCAACACTATACGGCCCAGCAGAGGAGGGCCTATCATATAACCCAGAAAATATGTGCTATTCAGTGCCAGTGCTCTCCAGATACTCAGACTCTTAATAGCCTGGAACCTGGCGTTGCCCAGATTTAGAAGACTAGATGACACTCCCCACATGAAGTAAACCACGGCGACTAACGCATTAGGAATCAAAGATCCCTTGTTATTCAATCGCAACATGCTTGCTGGCTTTTTATTCAATAAGTTGATAAGATTTGGTTGGTGTCCAAACCCTCGATCGTGTAGCTGTGCTTCTTCATGAGAGGTTAAGACTTCCATCATTTCTTGTCTAGCGGGCTCTCTACTTCTGTCACGACCTGCGTCTGATGGAGAGGTTCTTCAATTTTCGTGGGTATTGGGCTGTGAAGCAGCACGGCCGTGTTTATCGGCGTCTCTGATCAACTTAGGGAAGAACCGTCCGGCAAGAGGCTTCAGGCTCGGTACACAAGCGCAACATATTGTCAGGTTATTCTCCGCAAAAGCCCATAAGTATCAGATTGGTCCATCCCCTGTTTGAGTATATTAGCATATCATCCAGATTCTGAAAGGAGAACTGACAGGTGAAGTCTAGATGCGTAAGATCAACCAGCTCAAGGAATCCGGTGACTCCAGGTGTGCAGGAATAATTGTCTGGATACTCCTAGCCTGGAGAATATCTGCTACTACGACCAAGAGTCCAACCCCAAACACAAAGACCAAAATCGCCCTCTGTTTCCAATGTATGCGCAACCGAGTCAGGAGTGGAATAGGGAGGATCAGAATAGCCATGTCGGTAATCACTTTATAAGGTAAGCTAGCCAATGCACCTTTAAACGGATCCGCACAATGTTCGGCAGATTGGATCTTGAAATGAAATGCTGCGTTGATTGGGGAACACCTAAACAGAACAAGAAAAGTCAAGTCTAGTCCTACCGCGTTTACCACAAAAAGAATCGTGATATTTGCTCCATATATAACGCTTTTGCGCCGAGTTAGACTTAAGAAGAAGACAAGAACAGAGCTCTTAGCGGGCATTGAAGTTGGATACAGAACCATAGACAGACAGTCGTTATTTTCCAGGCTTATTATCGAGTATTTATAGGTTACTCACAAAGAACAAAACAGCGACAAAAAGGGCTTTGCCGAGGCTCTCTTCGTTCTCCGGCTTGACATCGTGTATATGTGTCCCCAGGCCCTTTGCCATTGCATAAAACAGCGCGAATGCGCAAAACAAAGTCTAAAATCTAGATGAAGTTCAGCCAATTCTCTTGAATCTTGTTGGACGACATTTCATTCTCGGACGAAAGACAGCCATATACCCATGCCAATGCCATTAAGTAATCAGCAACCTCCATCCTCCCAGCTATGTAAATGCAGGAGATCAAATAAAGGCTCCCAAACACGGTTGCAGCAGTAAAAAGGAGGACTGCGATAAGGAGATATTTTGGTTGGCTCATTGCGCTGAAAGTCAGTAGACATTATACCAGTCTAGGCAGTTTGGGGAAATGAGTCCAACATGGGACAGAGATAATAAAAGGTATAGAAGTGGCATAGTCCATTTACGAGAGAACAGTTTGAAAAAGTAGAGGCCATTCTTGAGACGATACATGATGCAATCAACGGTCACACTACTCCGTACCAAGAAAATGGGAGTTATTACAATTTCATTGCTTTTACATAAGTAACATCAGGGGAAATCATTAATAAATAGAGTTCAAAACAATGAATTTCCTTGAAATCTGGGTTGTTATTCCATGCTATGTTAATGGGCTGTGTATCAGGAGTGACTTAGGGTTAGAGTGACCGAAAACGGTAAGCAGCAAGATTAGCATGTGCGGGGCTTGTGGTCGCCCGTAGCTCCAACAACCAGAGGGACCGGATGTCACCTCGTCTCTCCAACAACTAACTCTCCACGACACCAGCAAGGTTGCTGTCTGTCTCGATAAGCAACTGCATCCTCGATTTATTAGCACAGCTTTGATATTTCTGACAACATGGATTTCGCCTACGACCACATCCAAGAGGAGATCCTAGCTTCCAACCAAGCCGACAAGGACGAAAACGGAACGCCCTCCGCCGACTCAAAGAACATAAACCTCGGCGCCGAATTCGAAGAGACCTTTCGAGCGTTTTCCAACAGTCCGTGGGGTGCGAAAATTGGTGGGCTATGGAGTAATGTGCGGAAACAAGGCGAGAGTTATTATGAGGGTGCTAGACAGGAGTATGCCGCAGTGAGCGAGGAGGCTACTAAGGGCTTCTCGGGTCTCCGCGATACTATTGTAGATAGGACCAAGGGGATCTCGCTGGGCGGTGCTTTATCGGCGATTGCCCCAGGTAACGAGGAATCATCGCGCGACTCTACGAACAAAGCTACAGATGACGAAAACAAGGACGAAGAATCGAAGGACCAAACACAAACCGAAGAAGGCGAAGGATTTATCTCACGATTCCGTGCCGAAGCCGCCAAACGATTAAAAGAGATCGAAAAGGCGGAGGACGCAGCGGACGAAGCCCTTATCCGATTTGGTACAAATGTTCGCAATTTCCTACGAGATGCCGTTAGTATCGCTCCGCCGGAACAAGGATCCGATAAGGTGCTCTTCGAGAGCAAGGATTCGGAAGGAAAACGCGTGTTTCATGCCACTCGTCTTGAAGCTCAGTTACACGCTATTCATACGAATTTGGAGGGTTTGAAGAAAGACCCGGATACCGAGCAGTGGACTGAATTTAACAAGGGGTTTAATGTAGAGAGTAAGACGGATGATATTGCCAAGGATCTTGAGCAATACCCTGAGCTACGGCGGGCTATGGAGAAGCTTGTTCCGGAGACTGTTGATTATAGCGAGTTCTGGTCGCGGTATTATTTCCTCCGTCTGGCTGTCGAGACAGAGGAGCAGAAGCGCAAGGAATTACTGAAGGGTAAACATCTTCAAACACTACTTGGTATCATTGACGCATACTAATTGACTCACTAATAGGCGCCCACACAGCGGCGGACGAAGAAGAAGTCGGCTGGGACGAAGACTCAGACTCCGAATCCGAATCCCCATCCACCCCCCACGTCAAATCTAAGCCTAGCGCCGCATCTTCCCAAAACCTCACCGTCGTCAACGACTCCAATCTACTGAGCGAACCGCGTCGATCCCACGATCAACATTCACAGCCCGATAGCGAATCTAGCTACGACGTTGTCAGTGGTGCTACCAGTCAGACTCCCGCCAGTCCTCGCGAAAAGTCATCTGCAAAGGCTGAAGAGAGTGATGACGATTGGGAATAGTTGTCTGATTTGATACTATGTTGTTATGCTTTTTTGACACTTGCTCCGAGCGGGAGTTACAGGAGTTTGGGTTGTAAATATCCAGCATGCTGAGACGTGCGTTGATTGCTCTTTTACAATATTTTCAATATCTTCCTTCCTCTTTGCTTGTCATATTCCAGTATTTTCCCCTTGACCTGGCGTTAAGTCCTACCCCCATTTACTTGACAAGAATCCCGGCTTCAATGGAACAAGTCATTTTGACTGACTACAGTCTACGGGTCGAGCTGATAGTGAACAAGGATTGGTATCAATTTCTATTTCAATCTACTTTGTTGCAGACCCCTGTCCAACCCCAGGACTCGTCCCCAATCCCTCATCTGTAAGCGCCGTAGTTGGCCGTCTAGACAATGGCGACACCCTAGGCACACTGCTCTTCTTCCCAGACGCAGGTGCCTGTCTAGCCATCTGCCTGGGCAGACCCGGCGATGACAATGGCGGCGTTTGCTCTCGCGACGACCGCGGCTGAAACCGCTCTTCCGAAGCACCCGGTGACGAAGGATCAACACTAGACTCTCGATACGCATACCGAGCCGGTGTCCCCGTTGGCGTCCAGTGTCCATCGTCATTGTATTGATACTGATAATCCTCCCCGCGACGCTTGAGTGGCGACTCATCATAGGGATCCCAGCCAACTTTACGGCGAGCTTCTGCGCGTACACGTTGGCGGTGTTGTTCGTCGCCTCCTGCGCCGGTACTGGATGATTCTTCGAGGAAGAAGTTGAGGAGTTCATCGGTGATTGAGAGATGGGATTGTTGTTGGAATTGTTGGAGAGATGTGAGACGAAGAAGGGTTTCGAGGAGAGATAGAGAAGTACGGATGTTGTTAAATAAGGGGTTAGAGGCGGTGGATGCTGATAGGTCGTGGGATGATGAGAATGAGATTTGCTGTGTCGAAGGAAACTTCTTGTCTTCAAGTTTCAGGTTCGCCATGTGTGATGTAGCGTCATCAGTACCGGGTGTTTCGTCTTCGTCGTCGACATCGGTCTCTTCATCATCCTTGTCTTCCTCCTGATAGACTTCGAAGGCTACCCACTCCGGGTCCAATCCAGGTGGCACACGCCAAGCTGCAGGTATATTGCGTTCCGATAGAGATTGGAAGTAACTTAGCTCCTCTTTCTCTGGTTCCGTAGCGTTTAATTGCGCATCAAGTTGTGCTTGTAGTTCATCTCGTGCCTCTTGCTTTCCATCTTGTTCCTCGTCAAGCGTTTCTTCACTCAGCTCACTGTACATCGTTTCATTCCTGTCAATCATTCGACGTGGCGGGATAGCATTGATATCTCGCTTGAGTAATAGGACCGGACTGTTTGTTTCACCTTCGCTTCCGATATTGAGCATCTTACCGGTGTCCGCGTAGAAGATCTTCGAGATCTGGTGCACAGGAATGATCTCTTGAAGACCGGCAAGCCTGACTCCTTCATAAGGCTCAGGCTGCGCTTCGTTCTCCTCGAAATTGTGCACTCTGCCATCATCTAGATCCTCCACAATTGAAATCTGATAGGCAAATTCATCCACCCTTGCAGTGGCAAGGAGATCGGAGTTACTTGGTTTTTGGCCTAATGAATCAGCAAAGACGTCCATTGGAACTCTTCTCAGTTTTACCCGAGCTTTGTGTATGACTTCCTTCCATGTCGTTTCGCGGATGTTCTCCTCATCGAAATGCCTGATATGGCCGCTGAAAAGCATGTACATCGATAGTGTAAACGTAGGTCCGACCTGTACCGCTCTAGAAGGCTGAATCGAGTATTGCGTATCACATGCACTCAAAAACGCACTGGCTTGTAGTAAACGCGATGGCGAAACTGTGGATGGTAGTGTTGTAGATAGTCTAGCACCCGATGTCGTGATCGCCAAATTCATCAATGGTACCGCATCTTCAATTTTCTCCAGCACTTTTCGGATATCGGAGATGATCAATTTGATCTCAATCTCGTTCTGGGCTCGTGCTTTGGACGATAATGCCCCTCTGTGAGCTAGTTCCTCTGCCGATGCTGCTTTTTCGAGTCGTCGTGCAAGGGACTGTATGTCATGTCTGATTGCTTTAGTTAGAGAAACTGCAGATTCGAGTGACGTGTTGCCTCTGGCAGCTATCAATTCAATCATGTCTATCGCAGGCGAGATGACCTGAATGTAGGCGTTAGTCTTTGAAGTCAGTTTACTAGATGAACGACGAACCGTGATCTTGCTTTGTAGTCTCTGCTGCAGAGCCAGCAGCTCTGTTCTTTCGGTACCCCCAACATTCTGTATTTGATATGTTAGCTCTAGGGACTAGCACTATTTCCACTGCAGTTGATCGTACTTTGAGCAGTCTAGTCGACTGCTGGATTGCATATGTCGCGGTGATACTTATACCAGACCTATATAAACCATTAGACAGGGCCGAAAGAAGTATCGGTGTGTCTAAGCTTACCGAATGGCATAGTTCATGGCCTGGTTGGTGATCTGTACAAATAATCAGAGACGGCCAACAAGCAAGCAATCAATAGGAGAGCCCCACCTTGGATAGAAACACCTCCATTTTGGACGGCCAAAGAAGCAGTAGATGTAAGACAGTAGTGAGATGGTACTTGTATCAAAGCAGAGTCCTAGACAGTCGTTGGCAGAAGGGAAGATGTCCACATAAAAGTTGGGGAAATGGACGTGTAAACATTGGCGAGGGAAGCCTGGTCTCTCGTACGCCTTAACGTGAAAATGAGGGTACTCCGCTTCCTTTTTTGTTCACTTGGGCAAACTTTCAGTGTCTATTATTGGTCCATAAAACTGTTGTTTATGTACAAAAATGTTCAAAATCATTGTTAGAGACGAAAGCTGCCTAAGAATAATTTATGATGTGGTGCCTCGGTGCCTTAATGCCTGGGCCTTGTTGCCTTAATGCCTTACATGGCCGCCACCCCCTGCCACTGATAGACGCGCGGCTCATGGCCCAATTAAAATCGTCATGTCCCGCAGGCCCCGCACAGCTGAGTCAGCAATCAGTGCAAAATTGTCCCAAGCCCCTCCACTTCTTACTTGTTTTGTCCTTCAACAACGAACAAGTCCCCAACTACGAGCTGCTGTCTTTTAAATAACCTCGTCTACAGTGTCTATTCTCTTGTGTTTTTATCGTTTCGTTTTTGTTCGTTTCATTATAAAAAGCTATCATCATGGCTGACCAGACTCCCGACAACTGGGAGGAGGACCTCTCCAGACAAGCCGACAACATGAACTTGAACAGCGGCAACAACAACTTCCAAGCTCAAGCCCCCTCATTCCACCCCGGCGCAGCATCGTTCCAGCCCGGAGCCAACACGTTCGTTCCTGGCCAGCAGTTCCAGCAATACGGATACCCCCAATACCAGCAGCAACAAGGCTATTATCCCGCCTACAATCAACAACAGCAAGGCTACAACCAGTACGGTGGCTACGGACAGCAACCCGGTAATTACAACCAGATTTACAACAACCAGTACGGCGCTGGTGGCTACAATCAGTACTCGCAACAACAGCAACCGCAATTCCGTCAGGCTCCTGCTGCCCAAAAGGCTCCTGCCGCCGAACCTGCCGCCCCGGCTGCGCAAGCCCCTAAACCCGCGACCACAGCTGCTCCAAAGGCTAAGGTTATGTCGCTCGGAGATAGTGCTGGTGCTCCCAAAGCCAAGGTTCTTTCTATCGGTACTCCGGCAGCCACAAAAACCACCAAGGGCGAAACCACACCTGGAGATAGCAAGGGCGCAGCTGCTGCGGAGGCTGCTAACAAGGTAACTGCCGCCAAGGCGATTGAGAAGACGGAGAAAAAGGCAGAGGCAAAGGCTGCGAGCAGCGGAAAAGCTTCTCCCGCCCCCTCTTCTGGTCGCAATAGCCCTGGACGCAGCAGCCCTTCCCGAGGCGACGGTCCCAAAGTCACTCGCGACGCCGATGCAGTTTCTCGTGAACAGAAAGCCGACGTCGACGAAGCTACGTTGAAGGAAATTTACGGAGAAAAGCGCGAGCACGTCAACCTCGTGTTCATCGGTCACGTCGATGCCGGAAAATCGACCCTCGGAGGTTCCATTCTCTACGTTACTGGTATGGTCGACGAACGTACCCTCGACAAATATAAGCGCGATGCTAAGGAGGCTGGTCGTGAGACATGGTATTTGTCATGGGCGTTGGATTTGACAAACGAGGAGCGTGCCAAGGGTAAGACCGTCGAAGTCGGTCGTGCTTTCTTCAAGACTACTTACCAAGGACCTGACGGTGAGGTTGAGCGTCATTTCACCATTCTCGACGCTCCTGGTCACAAGTCATTCGTGCCGCACATGATTGGTGGTGCCTCTCAGGCAGATGTTGGTGTTCTTGTTGTCTCCGCTCGTAAGGGTGAGTATGAGACTGGTTTTGAGAAAGGTGGTCAGACCCGAGAGCACGCTCTTTTGGCCCGAAACACCGGTGTCAAGAAGCTCATCGTCGCTGTCAACAAGATGGATGACCCCACTGTCGAGTGGGCCAAATCCCGTTTCGACGAATGTACCGTCAAGATCGCCAAATTTTTGGAGAATTTGGGCTACAAGAAGACAGACCTGACATTTATGCCCATTTCCGCCCAGCGCACTCTTGGTATCAAGGACCGCATCCCCAAAGATATTTGCCCGTGGTATGACGGACCTTCTCTTCTTGAATATTTGACCGAGATGAAGATGCCGGAGCGCAAGATCAACGCGCCTTTCATGATGCCCATCAGTGCCAAGTACCGTGATATGGGTACTATGGTTGAAGGTCGTATTGAATCCGGTGTCTTGAAGAAGACCAACACTTACGTCATGATGCCCAATAAAGAAGAAGTCGGCATTTCCGCGTTATACGGTGAAACTGAAGACGAAATTGCTACTGCCACCTGTGGTGACCAGGTCCGACTTCGTCTCCGTGGTATCGAAGAAGAAGACATTCTGCCCGGTTTCGTCCTCTGCTCGCCCAATCGACCAGTCCACTGTGTTTCTGCATTTGAGGCCAAGATTCGTATTTTGGAGTTGAAGAGCATTCTCTCTGCTGGTTATAACTGCGTCTTGCACGTACATTCTGCCATCGAAGAAGTGACAATTGCTGCATTGTTGCATAAGCTTGAACCCGGGACAGGTCGTAAGAGCAAGCGACCACCTGCTTTTGCTAGCAGGGGTCAGACTATCATTGCCCGTGTGGAAGTCACCGGTTCGGCTGGTGCAGTCTGTGTGGAGAGATATGAAGATTACGATCAATTGGGTCGTTTCACATTGCGTGACCAGGTAAGGCCTTTTCTTTCTTCCTATCAGTTGAGACTATTCTAACATTCTACTCTTCCAGGGTCAAACAATCGCCATCGGTATGATCACAAAGCTGATCCTTAACGAAGATGCCGCTTAAAAAGGGAGTGACGTATATGCATCAAGTCTTATAAACTAAGCGTTTGGACAGGCTTAGGTTTCTATTTTCTTTTGTCGATTCTGTGATGATTATGAAGATGTTTATGCTCTAGTTTAGATTTTTGCATTTTACTAGTCAACGAAGTATGACTTGGGATGCTCTGTCTCACTCTCCTTCAGGTGAAATACACCTAGATAGTGTCAAGTTACCCTTGAACCCTTTATCGCGTCTCCAAAGCCCCAAACGATAGAGCGCACTCTCTCTTCGCATACCGTTAGAGGCCATAAGATCCGCAACAGTCTCAAGGGAAGTATCATCCTGATATAACTACACCCATCCTCGCAGCTATCCATATATGCAGCCGCTGTAGGATCGATGAGCAATGTGCTTGAATGATTGTCGAAAGATTCGTCTCTGATTCCCCGTTGCTGGCGACATCTACTTGGTTTAGTATGAGGAGCCATGCGAGACTGTAGTATGCCACTGTTACGACAATTTCTTCTGAGGCCAGAAACGGGGGAAAGTGATCGGAGGAGGAGGAGGATAGGAACGATTGGACTGGAATGTGATATTGCCATAGATCGAGGCCGTATAGTGCAGCCGTTTCCGGCTCCGTTTCGCCTTTTTCGGCGTCTGTATCAATCGCTGTTGTCGTTGTTGTCGTTCTTGTTGCAGGAACCAGTAATACCTTGATAGAATGCAACTCGATCATGAAGGGAAGTAAAAACGCCATCGAGTCTATAGTACCAAATCCTATCGAGAGTGTTGCTTCAGAGAAAGATGTGATCACGTCCACGATATTATCCAAATGTGTTTTGGCCTTGTATTCGAAAGGAATCGTTTTCCATGCCCCGGATCCAAGGAGTGGCGAATGCCCTTTGACTAGAGAAACATATAGCTTGACAACTCTGGAAGTCAGGGTTACTGCATTATAGAATAAATTAGGGGATCGAAGGACTCACCATATGAAACCTAATTGTCCTAAACAAATCACTAAGAGGACCCCGTTGACACATCTCGGGTCCCAACGCCTCCAGAAACCGACCAGCTGCCATGACATGTTCAAAGTATGCATTTGGCGAAGTCGGTGAAAACAGTTCGTAGTATGCTAACATGAGGGCCATGGATACGTCTTCGGCACAGATGGTCGTTCGTTTATTTGGTCGGCCCAAAGAAAGATTGTCACTACCAGGAAGAAGAGAAAGTAATCTCTTTCTCATCCTCCGAAGCCCGACTCCGTACCATTTCTGCGCCTCGTTTGCATAGACTCTATCATCATCATGAACAGCACTATACAGCGCTAGAGAAGTTGATAATATAGATGATTTGTGCGCTATATGTGATCCGTCTGATATCATAGAGAGTATATGGGTCATCCAGTCTGTTGGTCGGGTTTGAGTGATATTTGGTTTGGCGAAGAAGGAGATGAGATGAGCTACGACTTGGGTTTCATGTAGACCAGCTGCCTTGATGGTTTTGGCGAGATATCTCTGGCTGGGAGAAGTGGTGCTATTAAGGGTCTTTTGAAGTTGCGGATGTTGTTGTTGTTGTGGATTCTCGAGTCTTGAATGCTTTCGAGGATTTTGGTCGTTGATTAGAAGATATACATGACCAGATGTTGCGCCAGGGCAGGATACCCCCGACAGGCGTAGACATTGTGAACATGAGGGTTGTTTTTCATCACACTGATACACATGTCAGATTCAACCTTTGTATTCATTTCAAAGATGTTGTACCATAACACTTACCTTGACTTTTCGCCTCCGGCACACAGCGCAACCTTTGCTTCTACCAATACCAGAATATCGCACCATTTCTCACACAAACCATATTATAATGCTGATTATGGTGTTCAATAGAAAGATCTATGTCAACGGGCTAGATGGATGTAAGAACGAAGTTTGTCCGACTTCAAACCCTAACCTTTCCATTTTGGGATTGATAACGCTAAGCCGGGTTTGGAGATTTTTGGGAGCAATTACTCATTTACCATAACCCTGTATACTTCTAAATGTCTCATATCAGATCTAAAAAGAGAAAAATAATGCCATAGCATCCGATTTTTCCGTCCCCTCAATAGCCGGCATCCAATCGCCTCTGTTTTTGCAGTAATACTCCTTGTTTGGCACTCATGTGTCCTTGCCCTCGAGATTCATCGTCCCGCCCGCCACAACTACAGCCCCCACCAGCATGGGATTCATATCATTCGTGATGAATAGATGCGATCCACAATTCGCACAAAAAGACCGGTTTACGGTGACTCCAGCATCGGTCTGGCTGTCATTATATGTCTTCAGGTTCTGTTCACCGATATGGATTCGGAGTTTCTATATGCATAATACCTACGTTAGACGGATACTAGACACCAAAAAGGGGGAGGGGAGGTACGGCTTTCTTGTAGAAGCTGTTTGCCATGAAACTTGATCCTGTCGACTTTCGGCAGTTGTTGCAATGACAGAGCACATTCACGATGGGAGGGCCGAGGAGTTCATATTGAATTGTGCCGCAGAGGCAGTTGCCGGTGATTGCAGTTTCGGCCATATTGACAGTTGTAGAAAGATGAAAAGAGAATGGAAAGTACTTTACTGAATGCATTGGGGGTTTACGTCTTATAAATCTCTACTGCAAGGGTTGTTATTTTGCTGGCACTGGATGAAGTTGCATGTAGGCTACAGGACTGGAATGCGCTGGTTTGTCAGATCCTCGCAATAATCAACGTATCCGGATGTGGGTTGTGTATCAGATCCATATTATTTCCCAAGATGCATATGGACCTCGGGAGTCAGAGAGCAATCCACTCAGCTGTTACATGCTAGCCAAGCACTGCGTACCAGTTCTCCTTCCGGCACGATTATCTGAGTACATAAATGCCTTCAAGGTATGAGAATTCGATCTAGACGGTTTATACACTTCGACCACGGATCCCCAATACGTACGCCAAATTGGAGTCTATGGAATCCTTTAGGTCTTTAGGGCTCTTCAACAATCCTCCCGTAGACAATAACAGCAGCCCACCCGTGAGGAGCCGGCTTATCTCCACCCTCAATATAGAACCTCGTCTCCAACCCCTTCGCAATATACCAAGCCTGTGCCAACTTGTCTTTCTCATGCGAAAACTTCCCCCTCAACTTGATGACATTGCACGAAACTCCATTCTCTTTTCCAGGCCCAAAAGTCTCAACTCGCACAACCACGCCGGGAGCCAAATATGTCGGTAAAAAGATGACTTCTGTCTCCCAGACCTTCGTCATGACTCGCACATTCTCACCGTCCTCATCTCCATATGGCTGAGGAAACTCCAGCCCAAACACATCCTCATTCGGAGGATAAAACTTCCCCATTCCATAGGTACCATTCAGGAAATTCCCAACGTCGTAAAACAGGTGATTCCACAACCGATAAATCTGGTCCCTCCAGGGGTTGTGAAGGGTTCTGGTGTCCGGATTGAGTAGGATTTTTGCCTGTTCTGCTATTGGTAAATCCTGATGTCGTTTCATGACGGGGCCGACGTCGGTACAGTCAGGTGTTGGAGGGATTAAAGTCCATGCCCGGCGCAAGATGCAGGCTGTTGTCCACTGTGCAGCATCCATGCCGAAGTTGATTTTGCGAAAGCTGATTTGGGCGACATCGTTGAGGTCCCATTCGCCGTCTAGCATGGAGAACATATTGAAATGCCGCTGCTGTCATATACTTAGGAAGAAAAAATGAGGAAGGTATTTGCAAGAGGGAATGGGCGAGTAACCACTTCGGCAGGCTTCAGGTTGCCATTTCAAGTGCCAAGCAACCAGTTGGCCCCTTCTGGCTACATATTTTCATTCAGGGATGTCATGACTCATGCGATGCTATGAGCACGGTTTCACGTGTCGTGCCTGAAGTGGCTTAGGGCGGCGCAGAGTATAGATAGTCGCCAAGATGTTGGTGGCTGATATCTGGAAGAAAAAAAAAACATTCCAGATATGTCCTGTATTTTGAGATCTTTGAAAGGCATTCAAGATTTATATGCAAACTAGTACAGGAGACAGCAGCCTGGAAGTGCGAGGTCTACATGTGTATCAAAATCTCGTCTTCTGCCCTTCCTATCCAGTTAGAAACGCAAAGGCTGATTCCAAGAAGTAGCGTCATAATTCATAATATGTAAAAACTGGATGACAAAGCCTCATTTCTTCATATATGCATGGATATTTGTACCAAACACAAACAGACAAATCGACTACCTCTTCTTCTTACCAACAACCTTGGTAAACCCATCCTCATCCACCTCAGGCTCAACCCTTTCTCTAGGCGGTCTCGACACCAACGCAGGCGCATCACCCATCTCCTCATCCTCATCCTCCTCGTCGTCATCGTCATCATCATCGCCATCCGTCTCCTGATCCTCATCCTTCGTCTCAACCCTCTTAAACATAGCCTGCTGCTGCTCCACCCCTTTCCTCTCCATCCTCTCCTTATACTCAGCCCACATCCTATCCACATCCTCATAATCACCCACTTCAATCTTTCCCTTGAGCGTCATAATCTGATCCGCGACCACGCCCGCCGAACCATCGTCAACCGCAACGTCGAATTCATCGGTCATCACTTGCACGAGGATATCTTCAATGTCGTAGGAATCTGTCTCGGGGCGGGTAGACATGATATCGGAAATTGCGCCACAGAGCCAGTCGCGTTTGTCGGAGGAGTTTTGGCCGCCCCAGGAGGATTGCACGGCGAGGGTTAGGGCGGGCCAGGTGTTGAGCGCGAGCGTGATGGCGAGGTCGAGTTTTTGTTGTTTTTCGTCAGAAGCGACGGGGGTTGCTGTGGATGCCATGTTTGCGCCTATGTATGATTCTAATTGCAGCCAATATTCTAGCTTAGGTCATGGGTGGTGTTGTTCCTTTTTCGAGGGTCTGCCCCGCTATGATGCCAATTTCTTCAATGTCTTTTAAGACTGGCGACTCTAATGATCAATCCGAAAGATGGGGAATAATTCGCCGTGACTAAAGTGTAGTGTATCGTAGCTTGCTTGTAGGGTATATGCGTTAACAGAAATCAATGTTGTAAGAGCAGGAGTCAATCTCACCGCAAAAAATTTTGAATGTGCCGCAGCCAACTCCGCTTATCGTTATCTTATCACTATCTTATCGGCAATATCGATCCCCGCCGTCAATTTTACAAAAGACGTTGTCCATACTGGACTTGATGATGAGCAGGATGATTCTTGGAGAATTTGGTCAATGCGAGAGCTTAAATCGTGGTGGTTGAAAAAGAAATTTAACCATGAAGACTTACTGCTGCATCCATCGGGAGACCGACCTTTACACTTTAAGTCAAAATTGAACAAGTCTCATTATATAAACAATCAATAATCTAAATGCAATGAATAGCTTTACATCACCCCATAAACTCCAAACACGGAAGACAAAGAGATATCGTGAAAGCCATCGACGAGTCCGGCTCGCGTAGGGTATTTACCAGCCAAAAGGATTCCGCGCCGCGATGCTTCAAGTGAAACAGAACAAAGTTTATACGCGCTCAAAGCTGAGCCATGTCGTTGAGAATTCTGACTTCCTCACCCGGCTTGAAGGCTGGTAGACCAATAAAAGGGCAGCCTTCGCAACGGAATGCATCTCCCAAAGAACAGCTGTTGCACGAGCCCGTCTTTCCTTGCACAGTAAAGTCGACTTCGTCGTTGAGTTCATCGGTGTTGAGTTTGAGGACATTGAGGTCTGCATTCGCCTTTTGGCGGCGCTCGGCGTCTTCGGCTTCGAGTTGGGCGGCGAGACCGCAGGTGCAGTCCTTGCAGGCGCGTCGTCGCTTTTTGGCAGTCTCTGGCTGGCATTCAGCGGCTATAAATAATCAATTAGCATCGAATACAAAAAATAGTAACTGAGTCGGGGAGAGAAACTCACGCTGCTGTACAGGCCTTCCTAGATCCTCCTCAGCCAACAATTCGTCCTCATCAATCAATTCGTCGTCATCGTAATTATCAACAAAACCGACAGTCTCGACCTTGACAGGCTCGGGCGCAACCTTATTCTTCTTTCTGTTCAACCCGAATCGGAGGGGCACAGCGGCTTCCTGATATTTCGGCTTCTCAAAGGCACCATCCTTCTCCACCAAGCCAGCCAGAATTGCCTCACGACCTTCGGTAGATCGGAAAGCGCCGTCCTGTAACTTCAACTGTGCTGAGGGCTTCATAGCAGGTGTCAAAGCGTTAAAAACATCCCGAGTAAGTAGCCCGAGAGCCTCATTTCGTCGAGCGCCATTGGTATCTGTGAGAACGAGCACGAGGTCGTAAGTGGATGCAGGGAGTGTGACGAATCCGGCAGATAGGCGATCCAACATCTGCAAATCGGTGACGGAACGATCGAATGTCGCAAAAATGTCTCTCAATTTCTCTTCATGGGCGGCGATCGAAGGGGGCGCGAGGAGCAGACTGCGCTTCTGAGTCACATTCTGGGCAGCGGAGAAGTCAAAGTCGTCGCTTGTGTCGATGAGGACGGGTAAGGAAGGCATTTTTCGCTATGATATCTGTTTTGTTTACTTTTCTTCTCCGGTTTGAGTAGGCAGAACAAAAACAGAAGCGCTGGACGAGAGTAAAAGAGTGTTGTATGTCTTGTCGAGAGGAGTGAGTGTGATTACCAACCCTTCAAAAGTTGCCGAAGTCGGGGGGAAAAACTGCCAGCCCCGCCAGCTGCCTAACTTTTCAGGTGTCACTTGCCACCGGATGGCCTGATCGGGCTAGCTTTTTTCCGGTTATCTTATCGCTGATCTTTATAGACAATCTGATTGGTCGGTAAATATTTACAATTTTCTCTACGACGAGTCACACAGTCTCTTTTACTAATACTCGATCAACTGTGATTGTACGTAGTACGTATGTACATGATTACTTTCATATGTATGCAAATTCCGGAATGCCAAGTTCTCGCTAGTTCTCATACGAGTACCTAGGCATCATTAGCTTGCAACGCTAGGTTGATTAGGGCAGCCGGAATCAGGGTACAATTACTCATGAATGAATAATCGAGTGTGAGTTCGATCATAAGACGTGCCAGCTCATTCAACTATGCCTTGGCAAGTACTCCATAGTAATTGGGCGCAAGGATTTGACTATACTCGGCGTCGGGAACTATTTCCGAGGAGATGGTTGACACTATTCCGGCTAGCCCTAATTAACCCTAAACGGGGGCGGCGCATATCAACACAATGGATTCTATGAGCTGGAACACCACTTGACGTGGTATATTTTGGGCGTCATTCTGGAAAGTCGTTGCAATTAAAGCTCCCCAGTAGTACGTATCACTTCCTTTGCCAGTTCTCAGAAGTATGAACACGCCGCCGGCATGTAGTTCCGGATGGAAAATTATCACTGCTCTGACTGAAGGAGTCCTAGTTAACCCTATTCGATCTTTGCATCACAACTTGCCAATTTACATATACTATGTAGTATGGTTTCGCAAATGATTTCCGATGTACTTGAGGTCAACAGGATTCATTTTATTTATGGATTTGACTATCAAGAATAGGTCACCGAATGAACAAACTTTCGCGGATCACGCCGGAGAGTCATTTTTATTCTACTCCTATCGACATTGGTTGTAAGATAACTTCGTGCGCAAGTTTCAATGCTTCTGTCAACTAGCTATAAGTCCCAGGCGGACGTCACAGTTACCTGTAATCAACCTCATTCAGCAGTAATGCTCCTCACCAAGTATTTTTATAGATTGTCATTCAAGTCGGCGATCTATTCCTTCTTGTTCTCTCACAGTTCGTGGACTGGAAGGATTTTACCACACAGTGTTTACTCCAGACTTTCCGACTTGAAAACATCCAAAATAATTGCCCAAGATGCAGAACGTCCCCAATCTCGGAGAGCTTGCTACACCCGGGAAATGTCTGGCAGATTTCTCTTTGGTCCCGGTATTGCACCCCTTGTTTTTCCTGTGATATCTACGGACTTCATGGCTAACGCTCATAATCTATTTGCATTACAGATTGGAGATAGTTCGACCTCCTACGCTCAGCAGATAGCCGCCATACAACGATTGTGCGAGAAGTCCGGTGTGAAGTACTCCATGCATGCTACAGGAACCACGCTTGGTACGTACACTAAGCATTTTCCCTGAGATAGTCGGTATTCTAACGTATGGAAATTTTCTCTCGTTTGATAGAGGGACCTTGGGACCAAGTAAATCAAATCATAGGCTGTGCTCACTCTCTGGTCCATCGACAAGGAACGGGAAGAATACAGTCGGATGTTAGACTTTCAACAAGGTGACCATAACCTCACTCTGTACCCATGCACCTAAATGATGAACGACTAATTGATGGAATAGAACGGACAAACCACAGAGCATCGAATCGGAGGTTGCATCTGTTAACAAGGTGCTAGCAGCTTGATGACTTACACAACTCTTAGGAATGCCCTTCTCATGTTTGAGCTATACGAAGAGCTGTTCGTACTGGACAATATACTTCATGGCGACATCTTATTAGTCGTTCTTCTAAAAGGCAATATGATTTATCAATAATGGGAAGGATCACATGACAACTGTCTCAAATTCTTATCTTACTATAACTATGTAAACAATACAACGTCCAGTAGTAAAACAACAGAAAGCCAAGACCCCAGGAAGCCAGCCCAGGGTCGTTAGAGAAAGAATCAAATCATATACAAACACCGCAAACCATAGTCCTACAACTCAGCCATCCAAATGCCGTGACCATTTAGGTAGCGCCTATACGGGCAACGCATTACCTACGAAAACGACAAGAACGGCACAAAACCTGTACCTGTCAGCAAGAAAAATATCGGATCAACTTAAAAGGAGAGAGAAACATACGCTGCGTTGGTCGCAAATATAAAGTCCGAACTCTCACTAGCGAGATGCCTCGTTATGAATGCGAATACAATTGCAAATCCCCATAAACATGCCATTCGGTCCCATGTTGAGGATATGGCATATAGCGCAAACATCGGCGCCACGATGATGGTTGGGACAATGATGACGACCAGTTCAGAGAACCGTTTTGATATATCATCAGTCGGTAAGGTGCATAATATATCTGGATGATCGGGGTCTTCAAGACGGTGGCGTATGCAATCTGGCAGTTTCTGCATCATTGTTAGCGACCCGGATCTCAATTAATGTACTTGGAAAAAATCAAAAAACAAAATGAACCTTACAGTGAATATAGCTTTGGGCCATTTCCATCTTCCCACTGTGTTGACAAGACTGACAATGTTCATAGTGATGGGGCTTCGCTGCGGCAAATGATTGGTAAAAGGGTTCATGAGGTCGATTTCCTTTAGCCAAGGTGTGTGTTCAATTTCAGTCTGAAGTTTTCTATCAAGAAACATTTTAAACTGGTCGAGAACAACTTTATGGGGTGTCCTTGACGATTGAACTTTCGAAAAGGCATCGAGGAGCATGTCTGAGATCAGAAAAAGGAAATTTCAATTAGTGACTTATTGATTCATAAACATATATAAAAAGTGGCAGCTTACAGTAGCTATAAAGCTTGTACTGCAACTCTTCTAGCTGGCCGTCTTCCGTCGAGTTTCGAGAGCTCAGATTTATGTCTGTTGCTCCATTTCTATGGAGAGGGATACGCGCCCGGATAGACTCGCCACTATCTGCCTCAATTTCGGTGAGTTCTGACTGGAGTCGAAGAAGTAGTGAATATCCGAGTGATCCAAATTTGCGTAACGGGGCAATGCCGGGTTTCTTGAGTAAGTGAGTTACTTTCTCAGAGTCACCGGGGACGACCATCGTCACTTGCGATTTAGAGGACTGGTATGTGTATATAGCTGATGTAACAAGGTGTCGAGGTTGCCGTTAGGGCTAATGACAAAGGCGCGGCATTTGAAGAGGGGCTTTTCATGTTCCTTGATATCGACATATGCCCGAGGAAGGCCCTTATTATATCCAACTCCTTTATAATCGTTCATTGAGCCTCATAGTAACCATCTTATTCAACTCGATTCAACGTTCATGCAGAACACGAAATATCAAGGCAGCGCGAACATGGCATGCGTGTCGATATCCGGTGTGGTGTAGCGGAATCACTTTCTGTTGGCTCGCTCCCCATGACACAAGCCACGAACTCGACAACGTAGCGATCTAGTTTGCAGAAGCGCCCCTGAAGCACCAGTCAGAAAAGAATCAATTTATGTCAATGTGTGTGCTTAGTTGGAAACAAAATTTGCGCCGCAGATGGATTGATACTACCCTGAGGCATGTTGTACATATGTACTGTAGCAGGTTTTGTTCGGCGCATATCCATCCTTGCATACATGATATTTCCTCCATCTTTGACTTTATCAGTGTCTTCTTCTTGCTGATTGGAGTTTTCCTGGCGCTTAGGTGCAAACATAGGATATCTGAAGTCGTGAGCCCGTCGCTCCCTTCAGGGATATTGAGGAATCCTCCTTGAACTGTTGGATCGATTGTGATCTGATAACCCCCAAACATGTCAGTAGTACATAGATAACCGCTGAGCTAAGTAAACTAGCAAACCTTTCGTGTTTCATGTATTGCAGAAACGTGAATGAACATCAGTCGTGATGATTCATGAAGGGAACTTATGGAGAATCTAGCGCCGACTCCCAACACTAGACATCTTAATGATACTACCCTCCTCTTTTCGCCTCATATGTGCTAGACAGCTCTAGCTAGAAATGCATTCATTTATCTATAGAATATACTTGTATTGGATTTTCTGGAATTTCCGAAATGACCACTACCTTTGATAACGAGGACGGGCCATCGATGGATGAAAATCGCCTTCTATATCAATTCACCCAATTTTAAAGACATCAATGAGCCTGATTCGTAAGTATTTTTGATTTAATTTCAAAAATTGGACGCCAATCTTGGACATAATCCCGTGAATATATTCTTTACCTGAGTACCTAAGCGGCGTCTTGTGTATCTCCGCCGGATTCTTTGATTCGTACATCGAGTTACCTAGGTAGAAGCGACAAGTGAAGGGAGAAAAAAATTACCATGATTGATTCACATCTAACAACGCTCAGAATATCTTTGAAGAATTTCTTATTTTGATGAAATTCTCAGGCTCGAGTTGTGCAGGTAGAACTCCGAAGCTCTAAGAACTCTTGTCTGTTTACACTTGGTAAAATTAGGTATACTCATGAGGACCAATTATATAAACTACCTGCTACGTATTCCCTTTTTCCATGGTCTGTCACCTGAGACGCTTATGCGCCTCTTTTGAGCATGGTAGATTATTGACGAGGCTGGGATCATCCAGGTCTGCTCTGGAAAGCCTTATCACCCCACTTTAATTTCAATGTCAGACGTCCTGAATAATTGAATATATGGTAGTTCACAGCGTGCAAAGAGATAGTGTTCTCAAATAGCAGCGGCGGTAGCTAAAACTCCACAAAGTCGTAATGGCTTTCATATCGCAATCATTTGTGCCCTTCCTCTAGAAGGGGATGCTGTCGAATCACTCTTTGATGAAACTTATGGCCGATTAAGTCAAATATACGGAAGGCAACATGGAGATAACAATGCGTATATCACTGGTCGGATCGGCAAGCATAACGTTGTCTTGTGCTATTTACCAGGAATGGGAAAAGGGAGCGCAGCATCGGCTGCAGCCAATTTGAGAGTCACTTATCATCATATTCACCTAGCCCTATTTGTCGGTATTTGTGGAGGTATCCCATTCCCCTCTTCCTCATCTGACGGCACTGAAATTGTATTGGGGGATGTTATCATAAGTGATAGTGTTGTCAAGTTCGACTTTGGAAGACAATATCCTGATAGATTTCGACGCAAAAACAACGTCAAAGACACTCTGGGTCAGCCTGTTCAAAATATCCGAGCTTTTATTGCTGGGTTGAAGGGACATTGGACGCACAGAGAATTACAAGGTCAAGTCTATCAGCATCTGCAGGCTTTACAGGAACAATCAGAGACATTGTGGGAGTATCCAGGTGTTCACCATGATGTTCTCTTCGAATCTTCGTGTCGCCATAAGCACTATCGGCAAGACTCAAGGGACAGGTGTATCTGTTTTAACAAGGACACTGTTTGTGAGTATTCGTTGACAGAAAATTGCCATAATCTGGGATGTGCCGGAAAGTTGATACATCGTTTTCGGCAAGAGACGGGAAACTTCAATCCCTCTATCCAGATTGGCAAGATGGCATCAGCTGACACGGTTATGAAATCTTGGGAGCATCGTGATAGACTAGCAAAAAGAGAGGGAGTAATTGGGTTTGAGATGGAAGGTGTAGCGGTTTGGGATAATATTCCATGCATTATTATCAAAGGTGCATGCGATTATGCGGACAGTCATAAGAATAAAAGGTGGCAGAACCATGCAGCAGCAACTGCAGCGGCTACGACAAAAGCCTTGCTAGAATATTGGCTCCCTGCAAATAGAGAAGGCTTGTGAATTTGTTCAGTTGAATTTCAATGATACTAATCATCGAATCATAGATGAAAATGAGCAGGAGCTCCGCGAGGTAGCGGAAAAGAAGCATGAAATGAATGTCACCACTCTACAGTGTGAGTTTAACTTGCTTAACTAGGTATTATTTGAGATTATATCACCGCAAAGAGGTTAACACCATGCCTAGCACCGTACCTGAATCTCCAACGGCAAGTGGAAAGGCAAAATCCAGTCTTCTTCGTTGATGCTTTGGGAAGAGTCTCCCCTTTCCACCTCGAATTCATTCGGTCTGCAGAGGTCTGTCTGTCACGTCCAGATAAACTGGATAACCTTGTTAATTCTACCTATGAAACAAAAGCTTCGATATTCAGTGCAAAAGTACCTGGAAGCTATCCTGAAATACGTAAGTGAGCCGGTTAGATCCTCGAGAGATCCTAAGTACTGTTGAACCCAATAAAACCTGCTGAGGAACATACTTCGTAGGTGCACTCTTAGATCAATGTAAGTTGTATAAGAATGTCACAAGGACCAAGACTATTATCAGATCAATTTCGACTATTTTCCGGATTTCTCTTCAGCCTCAGAAGAGCACACCCTTGGAAGGAATCGGAGTCTCTGGCAAATCATAAATGTACCACTGATTCTAAGATGATCCATGGTGAACGTCAATCTCAGAGTTTCGGGGGGATTTGGCCCGTAGGGTCTACTGGGATGGGCCTGTTCTTGATACGACTGACTGCTTAACTTATCAATAAGGTTCGTGCGCATGCATTTGTCATTTGACGTAAATTGATAAGAAGCTTTCATGTAGTCCTCCCAAGGCCCATACAATCGATCGAGAAATATAAAATAGGAGCAACGAACCATGAGTTTCACCATCCCATCATATTCGTGATCTATCACAAACCACGTTCAGTTAGAACATTATGCACTGGTTAATGCACTTTTCAATTAACCTAATATTGTTCATACTGCATCACTCCAGTCGCCAACTAGTGCGTTCCCGTACCCTGGGCCAGCCCCGATATTTGAAGTATTCCAGGCTTGGATTCATGTTGGGTTCAATGGCTTGGGATCCACCGACCTTTCTAGCGACTCGTGAGGGTGCTAATAATGGCCGGGGAACTAGCTCCCAACCTCCGCGAAGCCTAGTCTCCGCCGGTTCCCAGCGGCCAAACCGGTGAGACCCAGTTTAAACGCCACATGGCAATCATCTCCAGCCTCAGTCTTCCAAGGAGTGAGATGTCAATATGTAGTCTCAAGGTCTATTAACACGGCACAGCGTGATTTCTATGACTAGGACTTAGTGTTTCCGTCATTAAGTGATTGTGTAAAAAGTCGTTCCGAGAGCTGGTTGGTCGCTGTTTGGTCACTGCCAAATCGCTTTAGGATGGATCCGCGTGGTTCAGCAAAACCTAAACAAGAATGTCGATACGACTTCTGTCTCTGTGCTGACCGCCGTATGGTCCGTACCTTACTCGGTAGGGGATAGTGTGCCTTCAAATTTGAGCAACACAAAGTACTCCGTACAGATCATACTGCTATGAGCAATCGATGTACTAGTAGTACCTTTGTCCGTAAACGGATAGGGGTCCAAGTCAAAATTGGTTGGTGCTGAAGACCCAAAAATAAACAAACAAGGGACTAGTGTATCACTTTCCAGGCTTGAAGAAGTGAGACCATTTTTCATGTTTCGTTGCGGCAGATAAATCTTCCCAGTGTCCGTGCAAAACAACATGAGTGTCGCGTAATTCGGACTAAACCCTCAACGCACAACAGACAGCTGCCTAGTTTTTTTTTTAATTTTTGATAGATGCCACTATCAACAAGGCTGAGGTATTAGGGTTAGCCGTGGTTGTGGGCTTCCTCGCTAATCATCCCCTGGACTTTCGCTCAGCATTGATTGTTGAGTCACAAACTCGATTCATCAAGCTTGTTTCAACGATCTTTGGACAATAAACGAATCTTATACATGATCAAAGTCGGATTCAAAGCATCGTGAGGTTCGCTTGCAAACCTAAACCCCAGAAGCGACGCGTCTAGATCGAGCCCATTCAGTCATTTCGAAAAGGTTAACCCTCGCTCAAAGATTATTTTTTGCTTGATCTTCTTCCTGTTTGTATCGTTGCTTGGAGCCTGAATATTTGATTCCTCTCTCTTTCAGCAATGGACGCCTTTACAGCACGTTGTAAGTCGTTTTTCAGGAGGCCGGCCACGAGTCAGACGTTGCCCACTTCTGTTTCCCCGGGCGAGAGCATATCCGCCGAGCAAGGTAAGGTCCAAAGTATGCACCTGATTTACCGAGACAGGCCGCTGATTTAGGATCGTATCTCGCAAATAGGACAGACACCATCATCTCCAACGACGCCCGTACGGCCAAAGCCACCCAAACGAAGCGAGAGTAGAGAATTGCGTCCAGAGCAAATTCCGATATATAATTATGTGAGAATCTCTCTTGAAAGAACAAAATCACAGATGGTTCATTGTATTGACGTCAGATCAGTACCATAGGCCCGAGGATGCTGTGGATCCACACAATCCCTCCATGCGATGAAGACAAAATTACCTTGCGCTGGATTCGATCGCGCGAGTTGACGCCGTCGAATCAATTTGGATGCTTTTGTTTAGTGTTGTATAGGATAATTGCGAGTGAAATTGGCATATAGGCATTAACAATGGGTGGAAGCATTGGAACGAAGATTTCGGGTTTATTTTATCAAGGAAACAATTGGTTTTGCGGAGAAATTGAGAGCCCTTCAAGATGATAGTAATGAGCGGATATAGAAAAGTTTGGGTTTGCTTTCTGTTTTTATTTATTGATGAGGAATGAAAAGTTGATCGAAGTCTTCTGCTGAGATTAGTCGAAAATGATTTAGGACGTACGGATGCGACTTCTTGACACATGCAAGCCGCTTCAGCATAATCATGCTGCAAGGAACCAATGGTTCGCATATGATATGGAACTGAATCTGCACTTGCAAGAGGCTATATGAACGTCTGGCATTCATTATTTAAATCCATTGTCCGAATGGCTGTTTGCTGACCTCGTATCTAGATACTTAGCCCCGCTGGCATCGCTCCGACGATTCAACAATCGCGTCTTGATATATGTCCGTTTAATTGTTATCGTGGCGTCGAGCCTATCGTCATAGTTTGTACTTGATGTTCTGCTCCTCAACATCTTCTCTTTCACGCAAATGAGAGGCAGACGGATGACATGCAGAGTCAAAGTTTGAGAGAGAATTATTGGAAAGCACTATTGCTTATAATTGTTGGCCGTGGCGTTGGAAAGCCAATGGTTACTCCCCTTACCTTCCCGTTTGGTCTTTATCAAACCAATAGGTAAATCCCGCCGGCCAGACTAGACGGGGCCAATGCAACGTGACCTGCATGGTGATGCTACATCACTGCATGCTTCTCTGAGGGCGATACGTGTACACTGTGCACCATCAGAGCACCATCAAATAGTTGTTGCTCTAGGGTTTTGGGTTCGGCACGGGCCGTGTACTCGGGCCGTTGTGCCTTTCTTGGGTATGCTGGCCTGCAGGAGCGATCGAAGCCAGTCCTAATGTCAGTTTCCCGTGTGTAGAAATGTATTGTGGGGTCGAGTATCGTCCTTCCTTCGATAGAGTACATGTATCTCAGTTTCGATAATCATTCGAATCGATAGTATTTTAATGCCTACCTAGATGAATTGACAACAAATATCACGAATCCATTCATCTTTGCATTTGCAGCCGCCTGCGCTTAACCCTAGGTATAAATGCACAACGTACCTATACCATGTCGACAATATATGTACGTGGACTCAGGTTTGGTGTTGCATTACGATTGATCATCCAAGATTTGTCACAGGCCAAGTTCAGCTTTCATCTTAAAACCTCCTAACTCAGGACTTAATGACTCCCATTAGTGGGATACCTTCATAGACTATTTGAATTAGATAATTTAGTGATAGACGTAGGCAGGCACTAATCTAGTGTCTACTTACAATTCATAGCATAAGTGAAGGCCCCATCATCTTATGACATGGCTTGCCTTCTCTTCACGGCAGAAGGCCTATTGCCCAATATACCGTTATTCTCTTCCAGTATCTTCGGGGTCAGCTTCTCAATTGGAGCCAATGACAACAAAGTCTCATAAATCTGGTCTGGGTTGCTAGCGCCCATAATGGCGGAACTCACATTCCCTTTAGCTAACACCCAAGCCAAAGCCAAGTTGGCTTGCGAGATATTGAGTTCGTCAGCAACCGGCTTGAGCTTTGCGAGGACTGAAATAAAAGCATCCCATTTCTTGCCACCAACCGTATTTTGCATACGTTCAACAGACAGATCTTTACTGCTCGCCAAACGGGAGTTTTCTGAAAAAATCCCATCCCTAAATTTCCCTGTCAAGATACCTACCTTCAAGGGACTGAACACCGTAAGACCGAGCTCTACTTGTTCGTACAGATGAGCGGACTCTTTTTAAGCATTGGTCCGTGCAAGCATGTTGTACTGTGGCTATTCTACCAATGGACCGATCAATTTGAGTTTATCTGCGTACCGCCATACCGTTGCATCTCATCGATATCCCATTCAGAGGTACCCCAATAGAACGTTTTGCCTGAATTCATGACATGGTTGAAGGCACGGATGGTTTCTTCGATAGGGGTGTCTCTATCGGGTTGATGGGCTAAGACTATGTAGATATACTCCAGTCCAAGACGTAAGGGATCCGTTCAGTCCTTGCATAATGCGTTTACGTGAGAGAACAGGGTTGTCACTGGGTTTTCACCAAATGCCTCGCCCAAAACATCTGGTCATTGAGCTTTAGCCCGAGCTTTTCTAGTTGGTAAATGTTCTGACTGAACCTTTGTGGATACTACGATGTCATTTCGTTTCCATCCAAATTTCTTGAAAGCCTGGCCTTAGATTGCGCTCAGACTCGCTATTGGAATAGCCTTCAGCGCAGTCAAAGAGATTGATGCCCACGTCATACGCTGCTTTCATGCAGGAAAAGGTATTCTCTAAAACTTTCATGAGTTGCTGACGACATACGACCATACACGAGGGTCATTGGTCGTACCACTCTCGACATGCCCTCCATAGGTTAGGCAGAAACTTGCAGCCCTGACCGACCAAAAAAGCGGTAGTGCATCTTTGGAAGATCTTCTGAGATCGTAATTTTGGCATGTAATTGTCAAAGTTCTACGCAACTTGATTAATACGAAAGCAAATGGCTAGTTGCTCGTTTTGTTACATGCGTATCTACACTACATAGTACAGTGGGCGACAATTCCGAGAAGAAACGCGAGATTTACCACTAGTATAGACCAATCATGGAGACAGAAACTACCAAATATATCATTTCGTGTTTTCTTTTCTCTTATTACCTGGCAAAGGACGGAGCTTCTTTCACATTAAGCCCTAACTCCAGCATGTCCGGTACCGGCTATACGTATCCCGGTTCAGGCCACGGTTTGGAGCCTTTAAATCGCGACTGACGCTCAATCTCAATATTCGGCAATGACAACTTGATCAATTTCATAAACTTCCTTGTTCATTTCAAAATCGGATCATCCAATCCCGAAAACCGCCAAAATGGGTAAAACGGCCCTCCTCGTGATGGACTACCAGGCCGGCATCATTCCTCGCATAACCCTGCCTGCAGACCATCTCCAGCGTCTCGCAAAGACAATTGACACCGCGCGTCCTCACGTCAAAATAATCTATGTCACAGTCGCCTTTCGCCCTGGCCATCCCGAAGTTTCGGCATTAAATGTCAGCTTTAGCGCCGCTGCGCAAAACAACTTACTCGTAAGCGGCTCGCCAGAGACTCAAATCGACCCTACCATTGCTCCGAAAGAAGGCGATATTCTCATCGAGAAGAAGCGCATTAGTGCCTTTACCGGCAGTGGATTGGATGTTGTGTTGAGAGGCCTGGGTGTTGAGACTTTGGTGTTGGCGGGCATTAGCACCGGTGGTGTCGTTCTTTCGACTGTTTGTGAAGCGGCTGATAAGGATTTCAAAATTGTTGTTCTGAAGGATCTGTGTGCAGATGGCGATGAGGAGCTTCATACCACACTACTGAGCAAGATTTTTAGCAAGAGAGGAGAGGTCTTGGAAGCCGAGGAGTGGTTGCAGAGATTGGACACCTGAGATCTTCCTCCTTGAGATTGCAAGTTAGACGCTACTAGGGTTGGGGCTTGCAATCAGTGTTGGACTGCCAATTATAGGTGGTTCTGGAAATTCGGTTAATTCTGCCCACAAATAAATGATCAAGCTTTCAGGGTTATGGCAGCTCTAACTAAACGTATATGAATCTATCTAGGAACTCGTATCAGCAACATTCTTGAAAAGCCTCTGCATATTTTCCATGGCACTCTTTGCAAACTTGCCCACGTTATACTCTTTCCCTGCACCATCTGGACCACTATCAAATATCTCCATGGAGAACCAGCCTCTAAATCCCGTTCTAAGAACCGCTTTCGTTACATCTTCAATCGGTAAATAACCGCCATCATAAGGCATGGGCCGGAAATCATGGCTCCATTGCCCTCGGGGCAGCAAGTCATTCTTTATCTTCCTTTCAATGGGAGTCTTAGGCTTATATGCATCTGATATTTGCAACAGATAGATCTTTTCTGCGGGAATCGTGGACGCTAATTCCTCCATACTGTTTTTCCATCTCTTCTCGAGCTCGGGCTTGGATACTTCTTCAATTAGTCCCGAGATTGTTGTAGGATCAGCCCACTCGCTGCCTGCTGTCTGGAATGTGTCGAGACACAATCCGATGTTGGGTCTGTCAACCTGCTGGACAATTTCCCATACTGCCTTCCAAGTCGGCGCGTGTGTGGACCAACACCAATTCTCGTAGGCGATCCGGAAGTTTTCTTTGGCCAGCATGTCTGCCAGTTCCTGGAGATCTCTGACTATTTCATTTCGATCGGTAGTTATTTTTTCTTCTGCCGAGCTGTCCGTTGACCCGACCTAGAACGCAATTCTCAGTTAAAATACTGTGATCGATAAGTATTGCGAGTGAGCCTACCTGTAACAGATCCGTGCCACAAGATTTCATCAAGTCAATCCAATGCTTCGCTCTCGAAAACGCTTCGTCTCTTTCTGGAGAACCCTTTGGCCATCCCTCAAAATTTGCAAATGGCTGCAGCATCATGATCTCGAGATTCAACTGTTGACACAGTTTCCCAATTTCTTGCGCTGCCCTACACAAGTCTTCAAAATCGTCGGGTCTGACCTTTTTATCCAAGAGCTGTTCCGCATACTGCTTAATATCCGGGAATGATAATTCAATCGCTGTGAAGCCGGCATTTGTGATTGCTTCGAGTCTTTGAGTAAGTGAATCGGTGACTTTTCCAATGGAGCAGCTGGCGTAGGAGAGAGGGATCTTTCGCAAAGAGCTCAGGGTTATTTGTGATGATTTTACCATTTTTAATGTACCCTTTTTATACCGAGATAAATACAGTCAATGCAGTAAAAGTGATATACAAGAATGAAAGATGTTTACTGATGCCTTTTTTCTGTTTATCCGGATGATTAACCCTAAGTGATGTAATCACCACATCATGCTTTTCTTACTCCATTTTCTCCCGGCGAGAGTGAACATTTCTTTGCTTGATTTTAGCAGTCAACAATAACAATATGTCTTTGCTATGCGAAGGCGAGATAAGAACAGGATGAAATGACGTAATGACTATGTCGTGGCGAGGTATATGCCGGACAAAAAGCCCGCCTGTCTAAGTCGTCCCTCGTACTGCTACTATTCTAGACATCGAAATATATCTAGAAACTATCACATTCCTCTTATCGAATATCATTCACCTTTAACCAAAATGCCACATGCAGATCCTATCCAAGAATGGAAGGCAATCGGTATCGTCGGTGCCGGGAACATGGGCTCCATGATGGCCTTCGCATTCGCCGAACTAGGGCTGGACGTATCAATCTGGGACGTTGCGGGAAAGAACGTTGATAAATTGATGGAAAATGTCGACAAGTCACGAGAACAACTCCAGGGAAAGATTACCGGTTTCATAAAAATCGACGAATTTATGACTAGCCTCGAAGGCAAGGGTGAGCGGAAGCTATTCGTCTTTTCAATCACCCATGGAGACCCTGCAGATTCGGTGTTGCGTCAAATCAAGGGAAAATTGAAAAGTGGTGATATTATTCTAGATGGTGGAAATGAATACTATCGCCGGACAGAGCGACGCCAGCAAGAACTCAAGCCTCTCGGCGTCAGTTGGATTGGAATGGGAGTCTCCGGTGGTTACCAATCCGCTCGCCGCGGGCCAAGTTTGTCGCCTGGTGGTGACAAACAAGCTATTGAACAAGTATTGCCATTTTTGGAACTTTACTCTGCCAAAGATAAAAAGACTGGAAAACCATGCGTTACCTATATTGGGCCCGGCGGATCCGGCCATTATGTGAAGATGTGCCACAATGGTATTGAAGGAGGCCTTCTATCTACTACGTGTGAGGCGTGGGACATCATGCATAAAGGCCTCGGTATGAGCTACGACGAGATTGGAGATGTGTTCAAGGAATGGTCGAGGCAAGGCGAACTGAGGAACAACTTTGTTCTCGACATCGGAGTCGACATTTGCCATCGAAAGAAATCCGCCCAAGGCGATGGCAGAGGTGAAGGTGTCGATCCAGCTGGAGGACATGTTTTGGACGATGTCCTTGACAAGGTAGTCCAAGATGACGACAATACTGAAGGAACCCCACTATGGTCAATTATGGAGTCTGCTCTTCGACACGTTTCTAGTCCTAGTCTAGCTACGGCACACTATATGCGCGTCGCCAGTGGAAACAGGAACCAACGAGTCCGCGTTGCTAAGAAGCTCGATTTACCGGAGCCAAAACTGATTGACATCAAGGATAAAAAGGATTTCCTCGAGAAATTGCGCCGCGCTGTGTATGCTTCGTTCCTCTGTTCCTACTGTCAAGGCCTAGAACTCATCGCGCGAGCCTCTGCCGATGAAGGATGGGGCGTCGATCTTGGGAAATGCATTCAGATCTGGCGAGCTGGTTGCATCATACAATCCGAAGCCATCGCCGATTTGTTACAGCCAATCTTAGCTCAGGATGTTCAGATCATGAATATCAAATTGATCGACGAAGTGTCGCGAGATCTTCACGACAATTTCGAGGCTTTGAAAGAGGTTGTTCTACGAGGCACTGGATCTGATGCGTGTATACCTTCGCTGTCCGCATCGTTGGAGTACCTGAAGTATGAAAGTAGTACCAGGCTACCTACACAATTTATGGAAGCGGAGATGGACTATTTCGGGGCTCATGCTTACAACAAGCCATGCAAGCCGGGTGAGGATCCTGGGCCGGTCAAGAAAGGGCCTCATCATTATGAGTGGAAACCAGCATGATATGGCGCTCGATGTATGTAGCATTCATTCAAGAGCTTGAATTTTGTATTAAACCGTGATCAATATTCAATTCCTTATTCGCTAAACCCGCATCAATGGATCGATTGGGTTTACCCCTCCAAGCATAGATAAGTGGATATTGAATATCTTTTTCCTGCAGAGTGAATTTCTTCGTAGACCCAACTATTTCCGAACGGTTTCCTGTATGTACCATGATTATAAAATAGATAATATAAACACCCAGTACGTAACCTCATCCCAAACAGCATAACTTATATAGCATCTGCATAACCTTATCGCCTATAGCATGAATCCACTATAGTCAACCTCCACCATAAATCATTCGACCATTGGTGGCAAAGCACCCAGAATAAATAGCCTCGGAGACCATATCTCAACTGAGTTAGGATCAAGCAATAGATTAATTAAAATTATAAAGCAGTCAGTCCGGCAAACACCGGTATGACGAAGAGCCCGACAACGTGCGCAGATCAGGTGGGTTAAATTATATTGAGTACAGTGAACATCAAGGAAAGCACTAAGTGAAAAATATTATTTAGGCTCAATGTATGCATATCTGCATTTTTGTAATATAAAAAAGCAACCTTAGAGAAGAACTAAACACATGGGGGAGATGCACGTGCAAGGCATAACCCTAATTATTGATGCAACGTCGACTACCTAGGTAAAGAATAGGGGCACACCCCGCACCTATAATTGAATTTTGAGTATTTAAACCTGAATAAATTCATGTCATACTCTTCAAAGTTTGTGGAACTTGTAGTTGAACTCACGGTCAAATTCTATCGGCACCATGAACATCGTGTCTTTATTGGGCGCTGGATCGGTGCTGGCTCTACTTGTCAGTGCTGCTGTACCCAGCAAGAGAGATACCGCTTCCACGATCTGGAAAGATATTGAAAATGCTACGACATGCGCTGGTTGCGAGGTGAGACTTATTGCCAAGACATGCTCAATTATTATGAACTTACCACAAGTATCTAGACTCTTCTGGTTGCTCTTCAGGCATTGGCACATCTGGGAAATGACGACTTTACCAGCGTCATAACCGAAGTGTGCATTTTGGCTGGTGCAAGTAATCATCGGATCCAAATGGTCCCTAAAAGTAGTCTAATTCACCTTCCAGGTCGAAGATTCGGATGTCTGTACTGGTGCGATAAGCCTCGAAGGGCCCATCTTGGCTCATGATCTCCGACAGATGACCGTTGGCTCGCACACTGCCCAACTATTCTGTAACACTATCTTCGGACTTTGTCCATTTCCCTCCGTTACTGAATACAACGTGCCATTTCCATCCCCCAAGCCAGCGACGAGCCGACCAGCTGTCAGTGGCAAGACTCCTATTGAAGTCGTGCATTACAGCGACATTCACGTCGATCTTTCCTATGAGACTGGAAGCAACTATAATTGTACCAAGAATATTTGCTGTCGACCATACACCAGTGCTGACGCGCCGGGGAATACTTCGTATCCTGCGGGCCCCTATGGAAACCATGCATGCGACTCGCCAGTTACTCTCGAAGACAGCATGTATGCTGCTATCAAAGAAATTTCACCCAATGCGGCTTTTACGTTGTTCACTGGAGATGTTGTCGAGGGTGCTGTGTGGCTTGTTAATGAGACTGAGGTCACCAATGACCTTAAAAATGCATATGCGAAAATGACAGCATTGGGTCAAGTCTATGGTACTGTTGGGTGAGTCTGTTCTGTCGCTTGCTCTCGGAAAATCTTCGTTCAGGCTAACAAGAAAAAGAAACCATGATGCTGCACCCGTAAACTCTTTCCCTCCTACAGCCGTGGACACTACCATCAGCAGCCAGTGGGTCTACGATACCCTATCAGGTCTATGGGAAACCTGGATTGGCTCAGCAGCATCAACGACAGCTGACACAAATCCCGGAGCATACTCTGTCCTCTATCCAGGAGGCAACCTCCGCATTATTTCCATCAACACAAACATGTACTATAAACAGAACTTTTGGCTTTATGAAGCAACTATGGAAACGGATCCCAGCGGTCAGCTGGCCTGGTTAGTCTCTGAGCTTCAAGCTGCTGAAGATGCTGGAGAGAGAGTTTATATCATCGGCCATATGCCAATGGGTGCTGGAGATGCGTTCCATGATGGGTCGAATTATTTTGATCAAATTGTGAATCGCTATGATGCTACTATTGCTGCGCTTTTCTTTGGTTGGTTTTCCCCCTTTTGGATATTATTGATGCATGCAAAGCTGACGAGTTGCAGGCCATACACACAAAGACGAGTTCGAGATTACTTACAGTGACTACACTGCCCAATCATATTCCAACGCTGTCGAGCTCTCCTATATCGCCCCGGCCTTGACACCAACCAGCGGCATGCCAGCTTTCCGCGTGTACTCCGTCGACCCCGAGACCTTCGCAATTCTCGACATGACGACCTACATAGCCGACATGTCGGACTCAAACTACCAGACAGCTGGCCCAACATGGACAAAATACTACAGCGTCAAGGAAGCCTACGGTCCATTAGTTACACCACCACTGACATCTGCTTCCGCGGAGCTGACACCTGCTTTCTGGCACAATCTGACGGAGGTATTGAGCTCTAACCAGACTGCTTTTAATGAGTACTATGCTCGCAAGTCTCGTGGCTATGATGTTAGTTCGTGCACGGGCGACTGTGTAACTGGTGAGATTTGTCAGTTACGTGCCGCGCAGTCTCAGTATAACTGTGTCACTGTCTCGCCGGGTATCCACTTCAAGCGCGATGGTACCCAGACCTACGTTGCCGATGGAGCGCACCGTGATAGCTGCCAAGGTAGTCCGGCTAAGAGTATTCTCCAGGCTTTGTTGACGAAGAAGGATGTTAAAGAAGAGATTGAGAAGAGAACTACTCAATTGGCTGAGAGCAAGGCGAAGTAGCCTGTACATAGCCAATCTCATAATGATCCATCCAGCTATTTATGAGTTAACATTTCTCGTTAGTTTATTTCTAGGGTCGTCTATTTGGCCATTACTAAAACCTTGGTATCTGTAGACAGTTTGACTGGTCCGGTTGTCTGGGATAAGCCGAGCTGGCCGATTCCCAATATGTAATTTTAGGTGCTTCGTTGTCCAAGATTTTGGTAATTCCTGGAACATTTCTTTGTTGGATTAAACTAAACTGCATGGGCTTTTTTTATTAACGTCGTAAGTCATAGGCTCTTCTAAGCGCCTAACGTACGTAGTACACCCTTCTAGCAAATGACTGGCTGGGAGCGTTACACATAGCGCTAACTCTATGGCATCATCGGCCGCTAAGTGATACTTGTTCCCAGTATCGAAAAGATGGTTTCATCATATTCGCCGACACCACTCTACTTCCCGAATTCCATCTCCCTCATCATGCTCAGTTGTTCAGTATCTAGGAACCATATGTATTCTCCATAAATATAGCCAGCTATGAAGAACAAAAATGTTGTGGATGATTATCCTGATTCAGTTTATATCTATTTGGGCTGCTATGGCCCCGGGGAACAGGAACATGTTACTATCCCAACGGCACTGCGGTCGACATAGCCCGTATCCTTATCTGCCTTCCGCGTGTCCTATTGTAAAACAACAGGTTGTGGTGACAACACCACACTTTCTCCAATAAGTGCTAAAACCCCTGCAAATTGGTTTCGTAACATGTGAGTTTTATGCTGCTTCTCCCCTATCAGGCCTAGCTGTAATATGGCTAACAGTTATTGAAGCGCAAATGGTAATAAAGCCAGAGTCCGAAGATTTTCGTTATCATAGCACACTCGTTGTACACCGTTGCTTCGAACCGCCATGAAAAAGGACATACAAGACGGGTCAGTATAGCCATTTACCTGGAAGGCTGCAGGGCCCCCGACCTCGTGAATGGTAACATGACGGTGCGTTATAATATCGGCGTTTGCGATACATTGTGATGGCGCCGCGTGGTAAGTTGTATCAGAGCAGCCAGAATCGTTGGGGGAGAGACGAAAACTCGGTTCAGAAGCACGGCTGGTGACTTGATGCAGTGCTATCTCAGCTAGGGACTGTTCCTTCCAAACAAAATCGCCATGCGCGTCTGAAAAAGTGATATACCAAGACTGGTTATATAAAAAGTTTGCGTCTTCTAAGAGAAATGTGTTGGTCTCAACGGGGGGGCCCCAAACTCCGAGTTCGTCTGGGATACGGCTGAGCTTTAGAAGACCTAGCTGCGCATTCCCCTTGCTTTGGTGGTCGTCAACTGGGATCGCCGAGACACATATACCGCAAAAAGCGGCGTATAAGAACGAAGATGAAAAGAATAGCATCCTGACAAGTGACGTGATATTTAATAATAATGATTTTCGTGTAGAGGATCAGTAATCACTTTAATTACTGTTGTGTTGTAATAAAGACTGAGTTGACTCGAATAGTTATTATATACAAATATATATAGGTTAAAGCGTAGTTTTCATAGGCTACCTGGATATCTGGATACCCGGATACCCGTCCCTGTCAAAGGAATCTCCAGTCGAGTAAAGACCCTATTGGCGGAACCATGGGGAGTTTACATTTAAAGCTCTTCCCTACTGTTGTTAGGGACCTGTGGTAGCCTGCATATATATCCAGACCTCGAGTGCTGCATGTGGCATTCTCAACCTAGGTAGGCTCAACCACCACGAAATAACCTTGGAAAAATTACTTGGCTAAAGTCTTTTTAAATGAATAATTAGAGCGACGCTACCTTATGAGATCTAAATCGTTAACTTTGTCGATAGTAGTCAGCTATAAAGTCAGAGACAATAGAAAAGAAACTCAAGACAAACCATCCATGGATAGCCCAGAGCTCATCCATCCTTTCAATATATAGGTGATGCATACCTACCTAGGTAGACGTACATAGGCCGCGTAAGCTTCATTCAATGTCAACACGACAAGAGACAAAAGTACTAGCCAGCTAAAGCAACTTTATTTAGAAGTATAAATCTGGCGATATGGCTATTATTATGTATTTCTACAGTATGGATTGATCCGCAGAATGTATGGATATTCTTACTTGCGATTATTGAACCTGGCTCTCCGGGTAGAGCACACAAAACCCCGACGTATATACTGCCGCTCGAGAAACTTGATATTTGAGGAAGAAAAAGACACCTGAAATGTGCCCCAGGTGCTGAAAGATGCTCTGTGATATCTATGTAAGAGATAACCCTAATATTACATATGTTGCTAAAAAAACGAAGATAGAAAATCAAGAAAAAAAAGTCGAAGATTGGTATCGCTCCAAAGAAATGATGAATGCTGATTCCGATAAACTCATCTCTTTTATGTTTGCTTATTCGGGCAGTCAAAAGCGCTGAATGTTCAGATTATGCCATCTCATATGCTTGATGGCTGGAAGGCATCTCGTGTACCGCAGGCTGCTGAGGAACTGACTGATAGTGTCCCTTCACGTCTGTCTGCTGATTAGCAGCAGGTGGCAGCTCATGCAAGCCCTGGTTCTGTGTGTTTCCTGCAAAGTCCTGTCCTGCTGCATCACTACCGGATCCTGGCGGTTTTGTGAATGATTCCATCGGTGCATCTGGTTGTCCCGCTGCTGCCGCTCGCTGTTTCCTACGGTTCCATAGCCATGCGCCGACGATCAAGACCGCTAGCAATACACCCCCCAAAGCGACACCAATACCTATTCCAGCCTTTGCTCCGGACGATAGCCCTCCCGAACTATTGTTGTTCGAAGACGATGTTGTTGTGGCACTGGCTGCTGCTCCCGCCGTTGTAGTCGCTGTAGACGTTGTGGATGTTGTTGGGGCCGCTGATGTGGTTGTAGTAACGTTATTCCAGACGTCGAAATTAGGTGACCAAGACAAAAAGCCGGAGAGAGCGATTCCATCCTGGCCGAGAGGGGTTGAGGAGTTGAAAACACCGAATTGGAAGGTCTGAAAATCGTTGGTGGCCACGCCGGCATCGCTCGGGATTGTTAAGTTGAGTTGATCGAGTTCACATGTTGATGAGGAATTATAGAGGCGATATACATTGCTGTCTCGGTTGAAATCAGCATTCACTGGGATAAAATGTGAGTATTTCTTTCCCGGCATCAGTATAACATTTTTCTTTGACTTACAGACTAAGGATTGTACCAGACTTCCACCGGGTCTCGTAAGATAAATGTTTAGATTAGTCGTGTTGTCGAAAGCACCGAATTGAACCTGAATAGTCTGGCCGATGTTGAGATTGGTTTTGTTGAAGGCGTACCAGTTACCAGCTTCGCAATTTGTGAAGGTTTGCGACATGGCGATCTCAGGTCCTTTTTTTCTTATTAATCGAGTAGTGTGTCTTTCGTATGTCAAAAATACATAACGGATACCTAGGTAGGATGTAGTTACTGCAAAAGTGTGTCGGTATAAACGTGCAGGAGGAGATGAATTCGGGTGAAGAAGTCCTTCTGAGGACTCGATCGACGGAGCCAAGGTATATACATAACAGCAACGCTCAATGCAACGATGAGGATCCTACTCATTCTAGCCCATATCATATTTGACTTAATTATGCCCACATGGGAGCCCATCAAAGCCGATCCAGTGGTGTGTACAGGCGAGACTTCTAAGGCGCTGACCACTATATTTAAGCTAGTTCGAAGCTAATCCGTAACCTATCACGCTAACGCTGCGTAACGCATGGCTGAGCTCCACGTCTTGTTTTTAGATTGGCACTATCCAGGCTTGGCTTCAGAAACTGTGAGGGGTGGTTGGTCCACGCGTGGAAAGTCTAATATGGCTGAAACTGCTTCTGTTGCTAACTAAGATAGTCTTTTTCCTTCTTCAGCTAGGTTATGGAGCAGCTCTAACCATAAGTGTAGATTGTCAAAATTTGCTGCCCTCCTATTGATCAGTCAAAATGGTAATCGAATGTTGCAAGGCTTGGAACTTCGTTCAGCCGCAGATGGTAGACAAAAATAGGGGAGAAGAAAGTTTAATGCTCGGATGGATTTCAAATGCGAGAAATTCGGACTTGTTGTCAGGGACTCGAAGACTTGCTTGGAACTTCAGTGCGTGGTTAATGACAAATAAAACCGAACTCTCTCTTGGTTCATGAATCGCGGAATTTGTTCAGCATCGTGTTGAGTTCTAACAACTTACCATGTTGCGTCTGTTTGCTACACGACAGACAGAACCTCCGGATAGATTTACACTTGAACTCCTCCTCCATGCGTAGTACGCACGTTTGTGCTATACTACGTACGAAGCTCCGTGCTCGCAATCGGTACGTACGATTTGACAGTAGCGTGAACCTACCACAGTTAGCTTGCCAATCTGTCAGAAAACGCCTGGTCTAACCCAATGCTCTTACCTCCGCACGCCCTCTATACTGGGAGTCGGACTGACTGACAGTGCGACTGCTATGGTTTCAAGGCGTGCTTTGCTGTTCCGGAACTGGTTCACTAATATTGACTTTTTTCTTCAAATTCTAGGCTAAGGAACCTTGGAAAGTCGACTCTGTGCTTGTTGGCGTACAGTATCCATTTTGAAAATTCTTCTCCAATTAGGATATGATCCGAATCACGATGCAATATTCATCACTGTAGCATTCAACAGCATACCCAGGGTGGACTCGGATGGACCGCGGAAGCAGCCAGGGTTGTGCAGTCCCAAGGCACGGACCTGTACTCCTTCGACAAGAATCTTCTTCTTAGGGCGGCAGAGTACACAGCCAAGTATAACCTGGGCTATGATGTTCCGTATGATCAAAACTTTTACCGTTGTGAGGCCATTCTTGTGAATGGACCGTGGTCGGGGCCATCTACGATTGGCCGTGGGTACGAGGAAAGCCCTGCGGTTTGGGACGTAAGTCACCTTACAAATGGAACATAGGAAGACCGCGTGCGTTAATTTGGAATTATCAAACAGATCCTCTACTACCAGTATGTCGTGAAGCGCGGCCTCAACGCTCCTTGGACGACTCGGATGAAGAAAGCCATTCACTCCCTCAACGGAGAGGGTCACAGTAAGTCTAAAGTCCCAGTTATCCTCATTATGCTTGCGAAGCGTAGTAAAGAGAAGCGGTTTCTATCTTTGAGTCTGTCTTTGTGAACTTCGGGCAACAGCCAGGACGACCACCCGAGCTGGCGTGATTTGATGTGGTCGTATCCAGGACCCGGCTCCTTCGAGAACAGTAACAATACCATTTGGGGCGGTGGCAGTATTTTGGTAGCAGGCACAGATTATCTCTCAAGAACTATCGAAGACAATAAAGTGATAGAGACGCCTTCATTCGCGGATTGATCCTCTTTGCCTTTGGATGGCTTTTAGGACCTGCGCTTATTCCTTTCTGCTTCTTTTCCTTCTAGTTAGTTGGTTAGTTAACTAACGTATTTCACTACCGAGCCGGCCACACTACCGAACCGGCCACCTCTCCGGAAAATAACTCTCTATATTGATTTCAAATCACAATTTCTCAATCACGT
>LHCL01000090.1:0-113060 GCA_001305275.1 Talaromyces verruculosus
CTTAGGCCTACTGCCCTTTTGATAACAGAATACCACCGAACCGACGTTCAGTGAAGAGCTTTACTCTTTCTGGATACTTGCCAAGTACCGGTTTACGACAAAATCATAGCAACATAATTTAATTATAGCCTATCTTAATGCTAGTATTAATAGAGATGATTATTTTATTTAGATGCTATAAGGAATCAAAGGTAATCCTAATAAATAGCTCCACCTTAAGAAAGCTTTATATAGCTTAAAGCAATTACTATTATTATAGTAAAGGAAGTTTATAAAAACCCTCTTTAAGCTTAGTTTTGAATAAATATTAGAGGAAATCTGCCTTTTTAAGAATAAAGACAGTATTATTCTTTTCTTTTATATTAATGACGTTATTACATTTTTTTAATTAAAGAAAGAAGGCCTCATATATAAGATTTAGAATAAACTTATTAAGAAATACTATATAAGATCTTTAGAGGATCTAAACTAGTTCCTAGAAACCTAAATTATTTAAGATATAGAGGATAAAGCCTTATACCTCTATTAAGATTCTTATATTAAGAATATTATAAAGTAATATAATCTAGATTTGAGTAAGTTACTACCTATATTATATATTTTAAATATAAAATTCATTAAATACAATAGCTAAACATCAAAAGCCTTTATTAAATTATTTTAATAGAAGATTAGATTTATTATTTATATTACTATTATTATAAGATTTAATATTGCCTTTATTGCTATAAAATTAAGCAAATTTATATAGAATCTAAGTCTAGAATATATATAGATAATTAATTAGATTATCTTTTATCTCTATAGAATATATTTTCTTGTAATCTGCTATAAAAGGGAAGACTTTAAAGTTACTTTATAAGTAGCTAGTGATGCCTTCTTTACTAATAATATTAATTAACAAAGCTCTAAAGGATTCTTATTCAAGCTCTTTAGTAGACTAATCAACTAGTCTATAAAGAAGTAAAAAATAATATCAATATTAACTACTAAAGCTAAACTACTTACATTATCTAAAGTAGTAAAACAGCTATTCTAGTGGCTAAGATTCTTCAATACTATTAATTTTGATCCCAAATAAGGACTAATTATTATTAACTATAATAATTATCAAACCATCCAAGCAATAATCAAGAATAAAGCTATTTAAACATGCCTTCACCACATTAATATTCATAATTACTAGCTCCATAAAAAGGTACAAAACAAGAAAATCAATATCTACTAGATTGATACTAACTCTATACTAGTCAATAGCCTTACCAAGCCTCTCTCCACCAAGATATATGCTTAATTTATAAAGTAATTAGGATTTATTAATATTTTATACCAGGTCCATCCTATATAAGCTAGCTCATACCTATCTAGGTTATAAGAATATTTATTATAGGACTAGCTTAGTTATATAACAAGTGGCCTTATTTTCCTTTTTTAGAATCTATACCCCTATCCCCAGTTCAACATCCTTACATGTTATATTCTTTTTATTTGATCTTCCTCTACACTATATAGCTCTATATAAGCCACCTCAGCCTCTTAATTAGCTACTACTCTTTTTACAGGCCTTATATTCAACTCCTACACTTCCCTATTGTTTTTATTACATCAAGATTTCCTATACAGACTGCCCAATCATGCTTTCTTTTACTTTATTCTTATTCTTATGGCACATACGTTGAAGGGGTGTGACAAGATTACTTTACCACTATGCCAAATATGGTAAGCACAGCGCATATATCCACTCGTATGCCCTTATTGGATAGCTGGCTTTCCTCGCTACAAGGATTTGCCAAGATTCCCCTTTACTAAACTAGCGCGCACAGGTCTGCGCTGCATTATGTATGGCACACCTATGCCAGTTACTTTCATTCTATTAGACACACTTGAATACAATACAATACGCGTTCCCACTCAATTTCTCAGAAACATCCACTCTCTGGAGTCCATAAATCAGCTACCTAAATATATAGTTATAGACAGCTTCTTATAGTAACAAGAACCTATGCCAACTAGCTATTCTCCTGCTTTCTTGCTTCATCTATATAACCTCAATATTACTCCTTTTATAACTGCCTAAGGGACATGCTACCATAAGAAATTAAGTAGAAACGCGTATTGTATTGTATTCAAGTGTGTCTAATAGAATGAAAGTAACTAGCATAGGTGTGCCATACATAATGCAGCGCAGACCTGTGCGCGCTAGTTTAGTAAAGGGGAATCTTGGCAAATCCTTGTAGCGAGGAAAGCCAGCTATCCAATGAGGGCATACGAGTGGATATATGCGCTGCGCTCACCATATTCGGCATAGCGGTAAAGTAATCTTGTCACATAGCTAGCGATAAGCTTATCGGCCTCGGCTCCTGGATCTCTACAACTTCACATCCTTGAAGGAATCAATGCCAATGAGACTAATTGTATACTCAATGCATCTGATTGTTACGGACTCAAGATGCTCTCAACGGGCGCCATACCATTGAGAGCAGGAGCCGGCCTCCTCTCTAAGCGCACACCTACAATACCATCCCCGCTCCACCCTCCCCTCTCCCAAACACGAATATTCAAACGCCACCTCGGAATCCCACCCCAATACCTCCTCGACGACTACACCCCGCGCTACCAACTCCTTTCGTCAGTCCAATCCTCCCAAAAACGGTCCTCCGCCTACCGCCACCTCCGCCAATGCAACCTCTGCCCTCGCCTCTGCAATGTAAACCGGTACGAGACGACGGGGCTATGCCTCATAGGCGCCTCAACCGTAAAAGTGAACACAATCGCTCCCCACAGAGGCGAAGAACCCTGTATACAAGGGTATAACGGTTCCGGCGCTGTCTTCTTCTCGGGATGTAATATGCGGTGCGTATTCTGTCAAAATCACGACATTGCACATCAACGGAATGGATTTGATCTTTCGCCGGAGGAGTTGGCGGAGTGGATGATTAAGTTGCAGCATGTGGGTGGTGTACACAATATCAATTTTGTGACGCCCGAACATGTTGTGCCGCAGGTTGCGTTGGCGATTTTGTCGGCGCGAGAGATGGGACTCAAGGTGCCGATTGTGTATAATACGTCGTCGTACGATTCGTTGGAGTCGCTGGAGTTGATGGATGGGTTGGTTGATATTTACCTACCTGACTTTAAGGTGTGGGATTCCGCTACGTCGAGACGGTTGTTGAAAGCGGATAATTATGCTGAAGTTGCGCGCGAATCGATCAAAGAAATGTATAGACAGGTCGGCGATTTGAGTTTTACGTCTGATGGGGTTGCGCAGCGTGGAGTATTGGTAAGGCATCTGGTTATGCCGGGGAAGGAGGATGAGGGGAAGAGGATTATGGAGTGGTTGGCTGAGAATATCTCGAGGGATTTGTATGTGCATGTTATGGAGCAGTATCATCCTGATGCGCATGTAGGTAAAAAGAGGAGGACAAGACAGCGTGTCACTGAGCCGGGGGGGATAGAGGAGGAAGGAGGAGGAGAGGTTAGATATGCGGATATTAATAGAGCGGTTACGGATGAGGAGTTAGGCTCGGTGAGGAAGGCGGCTGAAGATGCTGGGTTGTGGAGGTTTTGCGATGTTTCGGACAAGGCTGGGTTTCATCTATAACTGGATATACAGTAGAGTTTGATTATCATGAACAGAAGGCCTCCAACGTCCGAATTTGATTTGCAGAGAAGACACTTCATCTGGTGAAGAGCAATCTGATAACATAACATGTCTGCCCAATAACGATCAGGAGCACTCTCCATATTCATATGAACAATATTTAACCTTACATCAATGAAGTGATAAAAGCCCTGCAGTAGTTCCTTATATCCAGGTTCTACTGTATTGCTTAATTGCATAATAGAGTTGAGATTACTACCTGCCAATCTGCCTAGCCTCATACAAACAGAACTGAGTAAAGTAGACATGAAATCGTCAATATTATGGTCAATTAGATATCTCGAACAAGCCTTGCCCCGACCCATGCGTATGGATAATTGTGCTGGTACCAGTTCACACTGTCACATATTAATTAGCAAGTTACCACTTCCTAGGTAGGGATTGGATATAAAACTCACAAACTGGTCCGTCCCGCAATGCGAGGATGCGTAGCCCACGATCCACCCAGCACAATGTTGTGCTTTCCGTCGAAGAAATCAGCTAATAGGAACCCGAGTCAGTATTTGCACATCATTTTCAAAAAGGTAGACGCACCCGTATATCCAGGATAAATCTTCATTTCCTCAAATCCCTCATGCGCACTCAATGGCGTGCTGGTCCATTCCCAAACACCGCCCATTTCACTCTGTCCTGCTAATCTGTCGCCATTGGGAGTAACGGGGACTGGATGCCAGTCCTTGAAACCGACGTTAGCGTTGGAGAGATCCACGAACAGAGACTCGGACTTGACGCCATTCTGGCGAACAGGGCCGTCTGTCGGGCTGTCGCTTTCGAGGGTTGCATGGCAATTACTATGCCCAGATTAGTTCTATAAATTATTTCGGTCCCAGCTTGGGACTCACCTAACACCGTTGACACTAGTTTGTCCCTTGAGTGTCGCAGCATGTTTGTAAATGGACTTCGCTTCCTCAAAAGTAGGAAGCCGACATTTCTTCCATTCGGCATATCCGGCTAATTCATCATATGACGCCATCACGGGCCAGTCGGCTGCCCATGAGAATGACACTGGTCCAAAGACAGTGCGCACTGCGTAATTATCCATGGAGTTGCCATGTCCGTTTGATACTCCGTTGGTATGAAGTCCATTGAATGTGTTGTTCCAGCTATTCGCAGCTTGGATTACCCAGGACGCGGGAATACGATGGATGTCGTTCTCTTTCAGGTAATGAGCATACTCTCTGTTTGTGATGGCTCGTGCTTGGGCTTCGAATGCATGTACAGTCGCGGATCGTTTTGGCTTCTCATTGTCCCAGGCGAATGACTGTGCCGGCATCTTAGCCAGGTCCAAGTCGTCCATTCCGATTGTGATGACTTGTTCCGGAATACTGAACCACTGATTCGGCTTGGCGTGTGTCTCTGCTTGACGTGCAATCCCCTCGAAATCGGGTTTATCAAGTCCCAACGGAGGTAGAATCTTATCACTCTGCAGCAACATATACAAGAATGTCTCCAAATGCATAGCCTCATGCTCAAACCCGATCCACAGAGCCTCGCCGAGCAACCGGTTCTGTGGCAAGTCTTCCCTTTTCAGGAGAGACTGCACTCGACTGCGGACTTGTTCTTGGTAATTCAGGATTTCGCCCAAGGCAGGCCATTCATCAGGTATCTCACTGTGGTCATGGCACTGTTCTGGGTTGTCTACATCAGGGTCGATTCCACGTTCAAAGATTTGCGGATAGTATTTTGGGTCTGTTGGTTTGCCGCGCGTTGCACGGGTCAAGTGGATGTCTATAGCCATTAGCATTGTACACTACATCCGGACGTCGACTCACCAAGAAAGGTGGGAATGTGTCCCAAGTAAAAGATCAAAGCGTTTCTCAGCTTGATCGGTTTGGACATCAACTCGTCCCGTGGAACCATGGTCTTGGAAACAATGTCCCAAGCTGTCCAGAGTGATCTCCATTCTTCCCATGAGGGCACGGGGTTAGGAGCATACTCGCTTGGGCGAGTTGGAAAGCTGACCTTGGCGGATGAAAGCATGTTGAGATCTAAGCAAGTTAGGTAAGTCAGGTTGTATATGGTCCGTGATGAATGGGTATAGTCTTCAGTCCGGCTATAATCAAGCAGTGGTATGAAAAGGTGCTATGCATGCATATGATGCGGGGAAGCTCTTACGATAATTGTCATGGCTATTTCCCAATGCAGCCACATTGATAAGCCCCGCGTTGCGCCACAATTCCTCTCTCTCATGAGCGTCGTACTTGTACGCTTCCTCGAAAATAATCTTCTCGCCCTTGCGCAATGATATCCCGTTGATCGTCACATCTTGCGTGGGCACATAAAACGCGCGGTGACACCCATCAACCTCGTCATACAAACAATCGATATCCCATTGGTCCGGCTTAAATGCATCGTAGCCCAGAACCTGATTAGCATGAGCTAATCCATTGAGATAGAAGCGGCGAGTGATGCCCTTGGAGTCATTATAAGCGCGATAGACTCTATCTTTATCCTTACAGCCATCCAGGCCAATGATGATGGAATCGGTTGGTCCGAGGAGATGGGAGTATTGACGCAGGAAACTTGCTGCGTCTGCATGGCCGAAGTTTCCAATAGACGAGCCTAGTGAGAGAACGCAGGTGGGACGCTTCCTATTCTGCGGATTCTTCAACCACTCCAAAGCATCGTCGTACGTGCCGTGGAGACCTTGGAAGCGGACGTATTGGTATGATTGAGGAGAAACCTGGGCAAATGTACGCTGCAGTTCCTCTAATGATAGATCCAGGGCGTAGTAATCTACTCGCTTCTGCAAGCTTTCAAACTCTCTTAATAGAATCTCGATCTTACGAAGGTTCCTATACATGTGTTAAATCCGGTGATGTGGAAGGGATGAGGCCATTGACAGCTCTGGACTGAAGCTCGGCATTCTTAGAGGAACACACCCGCTACCCAATTCCACCAACTGTGACTGATCCGGAAGTCTCTCAGCAATGGTCCTTGCGTGTTTTTCTAGCACCTCAATCTCGGTGTTGGTCAGATAATATTCATCTAGATATGTAATCTCCTCAAACAGCCGTAACCCAACAGTATCGTATAGCAGCAGGGTAGGAAGCGAGCGAGGTTTGCCGCTCGGGGGATCTAAGCCGTCCTGTATAGCAGCGGCCGCTGAGAAGGTGGTATCATTCTCACGAATGTCAATGATATCGACCGAGCCGTTGGAAAGAAGAGCTGGAGACATGGCGGGTTGGTAAATAGAGCGCTAATAGTACTTTTGTAGATCGAAGATTAAGTAGAAGATACCTTGAAAATAAGATTCATTTGTGTAGCAGATCGAAGCCACCGGACAGCCCTGCCTATAAATACCCCTGGGTACATGAATCTGTTAGAGCAATCGTACGTAATGAAAGTATATTTCCGGAAGTCTCACAGAGCCCAGAGAATATATCTCAACAAGACTAGAGTCAGCTAGAAACTAGCTACCCCACAAGCCATGGGTCGGCAGCCATTGGAATCGATGGATCGAGACATCACTCACCCAGTGACATCCACCCTGAACCCACCGCGCGCTGCAAACACATACAAACCATGCAAAACACAGCACCCGATCTAGATTCAATTGATGGATTGCGGCTGGGTGCCTTGTTTGTGCTGCGGGGCCCAACAGCGTCAATGCCCGTCATGGAGTAGGCAGACTGGCTCCTATGGACTCTCTGGACTGCATGATGGCAATGATCTCCATATTTGTCTCGACAGCGATCAGAGTGTTGCATGGGGACCACAAGGTCTGTGTCCTAGGTACGTAGTACTACGCTACACACAGCTGAGTGGAGAGTGAGGGTAATCAGAAAGACATAGTTGAGAGTCGATATAGATGGACAGAAAGGACAAAAGCCAATCGGAAAGCGTCGTCAAGGGCAAGCGCGGCGAGGGCGGTTACTGTTTGCCTTGTTTGCCTTGTTTGTTTTGTTTTGGCTGTTTGTCTCGTTGACTTCCTTCCATTTACGGACATGGCCTTTATCTTCATCGAGCTTGATTCCATAATCAGCCTATTCACTTCATTAACTTCGGCGACACTACACTTCGAGATGATTCGAATGACAAATCAGTCGTAGTATTCGGAGCGGAAGAATTGACAGGGGTTGCCTAGATCGGCTCGTATCGTATGCATCGAGTGCCTGATACGACGTCATGTCAGAGCTCTGTCGAACCAAATTTCCAGCTGAAACTGTGAAAGTTTCAGATCTTATGGATCAGGTTATCTATATACTTTTCTATTCGACTGCTTAGGCTGACATTTATTTCGGATAATCTTTGACATGGTAACTCTTCAGCTTCACAAACTGATCAAACCCAAATTTACTCAAAGTCACCCCGCGTCCGGAGTTCTTCCAGCCCGTCCAAGCTAGATCCTACTCAATCATTAGTATGTACTATTCGAAGGTCTATGTCTGTTAAGGGGACTCACCGGACTAGGATAATCGGCTCTGTTGATAAACACTGTACCGGCTTCAATCCTGTCAATAAGCTGCTCTGCTGTTGCGACATCCTTTGTCCACACGCTGGCTGTAAGGCCGAATTCGCTGTCGTTCATGAGTCGGACAGCTTCGTCGTCGCTCTTGACTCGCATAACTGGAATAATGGGTCCGAATGTCTCGTCTGTCATGACGAGCATCTCGTGCGTGACTCCAGTCAAAAGTGTGGGCTTCACGTAGTTGCCATCGGCAGGCATGTTCTTGAAAGTTTCATTCTCTGGTGTCTCGTCTTTTGCTCCTTTGGCAATCGCATCCGTAACGTGAGCGTTAAACGTTTCCTGTGATCTGCGAGAAATGACTGGCCCAATCTGTGTGTTTTTGTCGAATGGATCTCCGACGCGATACTTGCTGAGAACTTTCTTAACCTCCTCCACGAACTGGTCGTGAATACTATCGTGTACGTAGACACGCTCAATTGCACAGCAGCTCTGCCCGCTATTGAAGATTGCCCCGTCAACAATCTCCTCGGCAGCCCAAGCAACGTCCACATCACCACGGACATAGGCAGGATCTTTGCCACCGAGTTCGAGGCCAACATTGATAATGCGATCCGATGCGGCTTGCTGGACAGCCAAGCCTCCTGCAACAGAACCGGTGAAGCAGATATGGTTGACGAGTGGCGATCGAATGAGGGTTTGGATCTGAATCAAAGAGCCAGAATGAAAGTATTGTATAACATTCTGCGGAAGTCCGGCTTCCTGGAAAGCTGCCGCGATCTGCTCGACGACGGTAGGAGTCTGGGGCGAGGGCTTCAGGATGACTGCGTTTCCGGCGAGGAGTGCGGGGATCAGGCTGTTGACAAGGATCAAGTATGGATACTACTAAATTAGTTGATGTTCTAGTATCATATAATGGGTGACTTACATTCCATGCAAAAATAACCAAGACCACACCGACGGGCTTCCTCTTGATATACCGTTTAAACCCCTTCTCCGGCTCACCATCGATAATGCCCTCCTCTCCAAGTAGCGAATTACTGGTACGATTCAAAAACTCTCCTCTCTTCACTGCAGTAGTAATCTCCGCTCCTGTATAGGCGATGGGTCGGCCCATCTGCTCGGTGATTTCCCTTCCCAGATCATCCTTCTTCTTAGCGAGAATTCCTAGGGCTCGTGCGACGATTTCTTGACGTTGGGCTAGGGTCATGTTCTGTGAAAATGACTGGAATGCCTTTTGAGCAGTTTCTGGAAGCAATTCGAGCTCTTCCGCCGAGATTCCGGTCCGAGTCAGGATTGGCTTGTTGGTGATGGGGGAGATGGTGCTGAGGGTTTCGAGGGCCATGATGTCATACACGGCTGCTGTTGTTTCGCAGTGTAACCGATCGTATCTTGTCCTTGGGAGTTACTGGAACCAGCGCGTGGTAGTTGTCTCTAGCAAGCGCAGTAATGTATTTTCAGTAGAGTAGAAATAGAATAGGACTGGGAAGAGAGAAGGAAGACTTATCGGGCCCCTCCTGCCTTGGCCGATAAGTGTGGAGCTCTGCTTGCTACAAGTGGGGCAGTTATCTTCATACTTTTAACTGTTCTTACTATGTATATTCATCGTGAAAACCAACAACTATTTACAACCAAAAATGTCTATTGACTCAGCCACTCTCGTACATCAGTACACTCCACGCCATTGAGGGCATTGAGCTCTCAACCCACGCTGGGTCTATTGTCACTATCGCCCACCTTGGGCGCGTCAGCAGGAGGATTTGGTAGCCGAGGCGTGTTTGAGACGAATGTAAACGTCATGTTCCCCTCCCGTATGGTCCTTTCAGGACGACCAGTATTGATAATCATGGAAGTCGGTCTAGCTTTAGGCCGGGGTCGAGCAGGAGCTTGCTCTTCCACTACCAGCGGGGCCACTTGCTCTTGTTCTTCCTCCTGAGCATCGTTCTCATCTTCGTCCTCATCGTCGCTAATTACTATAACGAGCGCTGGGTTTATATTCACCATGACCTCGTTATAAGCGTGCTTGTCCGCATATCGATAGTAACCCAGTTGACGTTTCCTAGTTTCCCTCGACTCATTGGCAGTGGTATCGATGTCCTTGACGATAGCCTCGGCCAGTTTCGTGTATAGATGTCGAACATCTTTTGACTGGCTGTGGCTGGCATTGAGGCCGAGCTTAGTGACGACCTTCTTAATCTCTTCATTCTTGACGTCGGCTTTGGGCAATTTGTCGGGATTGTCGCTCAGCTTTCCCTGGAGCTGCACATCTACCACCAGGGCTTTATCTAGGGTTTCACGCTTAGAGTCCATGTTAAGCTCGCGATATCCATGAACAGCCAATGCAACTTCTGCGGGGGTTATAATAGTTTCTCCGTTTCTACTCTTGGAACTAATCTGGCGCACCAGAGCAGCTATTTCTTTGTGGCGTTTGAGATGCTGCTCTCTGGACATCTTGCATCTATTCCAGAGGTCAGTATATGTCTGAAAGAAGCGCCCAGAATAACTTACGCGTCACAGGAGCCGCCCCGACCCATGCGGAACATGGTGTGGTGGAAATTGAAACACGGCTCCGTGTGCCGTCCAAAGCAGCCCTTTCTGGCTCTAGGATGGTGTAGCGGTGTACCGCAGATACCGCAACTATGCTCTATGTAATTTTTGTGTCAGCAATAGCAAACGATAAGCCCATCCAGTTCTAACTTACGAAGCCCGGGAGAGTCTTCGAATCGATACTCGTAATGGGAAGGCATGATTGATATCGAATGTAAATGATGAGCTGATATATCGATTTGCTGGCTCGAACGAGATTGAATATGGTAAGTCGTGTTTGAATGTTTGTCTTTAGACTTGATGTTTTGATGTTTTGTTTGTGTGTGATATATCGATATCAAGGCCGAGGCCAGACTCGATTGATATATGCTGTGAGGCATTGTTTGTTGACATGAATTTGTCTGCTCATAGCGAGCACATTAAACAACTTTGCCCAAATTACCATTTTGTGTCCGGGCAGGCCTGTAGGTAACAGGTCAAGAATTGTTTGCAGTTCTTTGAGTATGACTTACAGGTCCGTGAACTGGAAGAGGAAAACAAAAAAAAGGCATAATGAAGCAGACAATGTACAACAACTTTTAAATTCATTGTCCAGACAAAGAAAGGCTCTATATGACAATCATAAGTTGCTGCCAGGTCCAATCCAAAACTTAGGAAAGAAGGGCTTTAGCTTATTACCCAATTAGGCAATATCAGACCTGAACTGCAAAACGGGTAGCCCCACAGTCACACTCACGCCAACCAAGCCACGCAGCTGAACATGCACATACAACAGCAACTTTTTCTCTTCTTCTTCTTCTTCTTCTTCTTCACAACTCTGTTATTGTCATGTTGACATGGCATCAACACTCTAACACCTCTTTCACATCTATATAATTCCCAGCAGGACTCGACATGGTAAACCCAGCTATTGCCGTCCCCGCAGTCAGCGCCCTGGTCTACCGGGCCTGGTCCCGCAAGACACTGACTCCCGCAGGGATTCTGGCAGCTTTCCTCACTGCTGTCGTCCACGTCCTCCACCCATGGATTGCGCCTTTCTTGCTTCTAGCGGTTTTCTATCTTGCTGGCAGTCGAGCAACGAAGGTACCCCCCTTTAGTAACGTCGTTTCTTTTGTTACATGTCGCTTATTTGGGGTTACATAGGTCAAACATGACATCAAAGCACAGTTGACGTTATCAGCTTCCGGCGCAGCGGGCGGAGAAGGCGCTCGTACGCATATACAAGTACTCGCAAACTCGATTGTGGCTACGGTTCTCATTGCGCTACATACCTACTTGATCTGGAACGAGGGGCGATACTCAACAACTTGCTTTTCGCAAGGCGCTGATATCGGCGATATTCTGGTTGTGGGAACCATTGCGTAGGTTTTCTATTATCGAGACATGAAGGACATATAACACGGGCTAATTGTTTTATCTACAGAAACTACGCAGCTGTCTCAGCGGATACCTTCTCCTCCGAACTCGGCATCCTCTCGAAAACACCACCTCGTCTAATCACATCCCCGACCCTACGAGTCGTGCCGCCCGGTACCAACGGCGGCGTCACCTTAACCGGACTTTTGGCCGGTGTCCTCGGCGCGTTCCTTATTGCCGTGACATCTGTTCTATTCATTCCATTCTGTGACGAGTCTTGGTCCCTACTCGATAGAAGCGTGTTTGTCGTCGCGGTTACTGTATGCGGTACACTAGGCAGTCTCCTCGACAGCCTCCTTGGCGGGTTACTTCAAGCCAGCGTCGTCGATAAGCGAAGCGGAAAAGTCGTCGAAGGAAGCGGCGGTCGCAAGGTCCTTGTTCAGCCTGGATCAACCACATCCTCGGTGGCGTCAGGTAGTGACGCAAGAAAATACAACAGCGACATTCACATGACGGAATCAGTTGCCAACGCCGTCAGCGGCAGTTCAACGCGTGCGGGCGGCGCAGCTGCGAAAGTTGTTAGCGCGGAGGATGGAGTGCACGGAAGTCGAAAGATTGAGAGCGGGTATGATATTCTCGACAATAATGCTGTGAATGTCTTGATGGCTGCTTTGATGAGCGTGGGTGCGATGGTGTTTGCAAGCTATTATTGGAGCATTCCCTTGAACATCGCGGAGATTTTTGCGTGATTTTTCTGCTCGGTGTGTGCCACAATGAGCGGACAATTATACCATATGTATCGATAATCTCTATGAGTACATGAAGATTATTTCAAGTCTGTCGCACAAAGTCCGAACCGTCGAGAGCTGAATACTAATTTCGACTGTTATGAATTGGCTTGGTACCCAGTAGGAGGCCGTCATTGCCTATGTGATTCGAACAACCTCTGCGGACTGTGCATAATGCTTCTTATTATTTCTGCGTACGGACTATCTTAACTGTTGCCCGGTATTTCTGCCCCTGTGGAAGCTACCCATCCCTCGGAGTCGTAATCTCAATCTGAAGATCCTCGTCCTCGTCCAACTCCCCTTTCAAATTATGCAATCTAGGGTAGGTATCTGGATGGTCATAGCCAGCCTTATTGATATTCCTCATATTCCTCTCCAGCGTCTGCCGATAAACCTCCCTCGCCTCATCCTTCTTACCTCGCATCGACAACGTCACAGCCAGATTATTAATCTGTTGCAAGGAATACGCATGCACCGGACCAAACACCCTATCACTCATCTCGAGCGCAACTCGATACGCCTCCTCCGCCTCCTCGAGTTTGAGCTGTCGTCGAATCACATTTGCTAAATTGCCCTGACTGAATAGCGTCAGTAAGTGCTCGGGTCCTAGCACCCGCATGTTCAGGTCTAGTTCTTGTCTGATCAGCTTCTCGGCGGCAGCTTCGTTGTTCTTGCCCTGGAGCATCAAGCTCTTCCCTAGAAGAGGCCAGCTTGGACGAAGGTTTGGTAGCGTCTTGCCGCGTTGCATGAGCTCGCGGTATAGGTGGTCGCCTTGGCCGGTTTTGTTGCACATGTTTTAGCACCAGGACAAGCCGGTAGATGCTGGTAAGTGTTGCTGGGTGCTCCGGACCCTGATGGCTCTCCCGCCATTGAACTATCTGCCGGTATGTCTCCTCAGCAGCTTCATACGCGCCTGATGTTTCTTCTTCTAGCGCACGTTCCTCCTTCTCGGAGATATCTGCTTCGGTGAGCAGTTTGCCGGGTGGACTTGCGTCATTAGACAGTTCAGCAACAGGCTGGGATATCGGCCAATACCCAAGCTCATAATAAATCTTATTTGCGGAATCCAATTCCTTCACCGGGGCAGGAGCGGAGTCCAGCTCTGGCTTTGTATTTGTGGTCTCGAGGATAGTCTCCCTCGGGGGTATGGCCTGTCGATTTCGCTTTCTTCGCATTAGAAGCCAGATCGCTAGCAGGCCTACTAGGATTATAGCGCCCAAAGATACGCCAACACCAATACCGATTTTCTCTTTACTGTCAAGCCCTGGAGCACTTTTGAGCTGCTGCAGACGTTGCGGCACCGTGTGCGCTGTTTGAATACGTCGAAGTTGGCCGATCTGAAATCGTTGTAGAGGTTGCTGTTTGTTGCGCTGTGTTAGGAGTTGTCTCGATCCTGAACCCATTGACCTGTACTCCTGTTATAAAGTTAGGCGTCGACACATACAAATTCGTACTTGTGTAGAGAGTATCGCTATAGGGCTGGACGTACGTGATTGTTCCAGCAGGGATGGTGGAAGAGCCTTGATTTGGGTTACCATGCTGCCACTATGTGCTGCCATAAGTATGTTCACTATATTCGCTGTCAGCATGTAGACAAAGCAAGCTGCGATAAGATCTATTGCACGTACGATGGACAGCATCCTATAGTCGAAGTCGAGTCCGCATAGTAAGAGAATACAGTCGTATACGCTTCGGGATATGCGAAATCGTATCCTCCTAACAAGATCGCAGTCGGCGATGCAGAGTTCAAGCTCTGGTACCACCATATAGAGACCTCCGGTGGCACACATTCAGGAGATCCGACGACACCATTGTGGTATTCGGGAGCATTGAGGAAGAGGTAGCCTGCCGTGACTAGGAAGAGGGAAGAACACCCGGCGGGAGCAGACCATGCGGTGGTCAGGGGGAGGTATGAGACAACTGTCCCTGAGGTCGTGATTGGGCCATGGGTAGATGTCATTTCTACGGCCTCAAGATACCGTAAGGGTTATCAAGAGGAGTTTCTCTCATCTAGTGAGATGGATAAAGCATATCCCAAGATGGCCCAGGGATGAGTTTAAGCACAAATCCATGCCGCCGAAGCTACAACGCATCGAGCATGCGTTTCTGTTTCTGTGCTAATTCAGCCTCATCGAGATTATGTAGGTCCCAGGTCATGGTTGACCAGACTTGCCCGCTCAAGCCTCAGGGATAACATAATCGATTGTTAGAGGCACACGGCCTCTCGATTATACTTTGGTATTTGGTGTACATTTGCTTTTCACAACCCTGCCGACTTAAAGAAGTTGAAGTTGTCAACTTCAAAGGGCGTAAATACCTCATTGATGGCCGTTTGTGTACGTCTCGAGGCTTCGAAAACCTTAAAAATACGAGATGCTTAATTGCGCTTATATAGGCATACGGAATACGGAAGTAGATTTCCAGATACTAGTCCTAGTAGGTATAGATTCATGGATGAAATGAACTAGAGAAACCTCGACTCAGGAGGCCATAATTCGGCGGCAGCGATTCTGCCTTGTGCTAGCCCTAATGGACCTTGGGAACAGTTAATCAACTTGACCTTTACATGGTACAAATATCTAAGTCCCGAGGTTCTAGTCTCTTCATAGCTTCGCATCTTCTTTGATGTAGTTTTCAGTCTAGATGAATCTGTCCAGCAACTCTGTCGTGTACTTAGGGAAAGTTGACCGTTGATCGTTTCCCCGTTTTTGAGGGAAAAGGAGGATCGTGATAACCAGCAAGGTAGTTACTACGAACATTTGGAAGTAACGCACATATATAAAGCCCCTCTAAACACCTGGGCACGTAATGAATCATTCAATAGATCCCCTTTAACTCCGCAAATCACAGCCAGGGAGACACATAAAATCCGACCCGAAGAATTCTCAATCTGCGACACTGAAACATCCCCGCAGTCTGAATGAAGATCGAAACATTTGGCGCTAGGTATCAAGATATCAATGATTTTTAGCGTATAAATGTTGTATAACTTTATAATCTTTGCGAGAAATGTTGTCAAATCTTGTCAAAAACCCAGGAGAGTTGTTGTGATACGGATTCCCGATTTTGGAGTTAGGGTTTTGATGGTCATCGGGATGGATAGAACGGGTGTGACCTTTTGATACCATTCACTCTACAACTTGTATCATCAGTTCTAACTCATATCGTGTCGACATTATATCCTAATGGTCCTAAAGTAAATCGATAAAAAAAAACAAAATTGGCGCGTTACACGCGGCCAGGGGCAGACCGAAAGGGCAGCACAAGATCGGAGACCGAAAGGGGTGTGTCGGTTACGTCCTGGAATGTGGCACACGGGATGGAGGTATTCGATATTTGTCTAGCGAGAATACTTAGTGCAACATTATTATGATCCTGTAGAAGTGCCAAAGGGCAGATAATTAAGGTCTTTGGGTCGTCTTATGATGTCGGTAGATTGATAGTGTCGGAAGACAGTTTTAGGGGGTGTGCGACATGCATCTAGTCAAGTTCTTGTCCTCCAACATAAAACACGTCAAAAGGAGTCAATTCAGGGAATTCCACATGTTTCATCCTACTAGTACATCGCACTATTTAGTACGTATGTACGCAGTTTCCCGAAGGTAGTTACATATGCAAGTGCAGCGAAACAGCCTAGGTTGACCAGACCCTTGCAGTCAAAACCTGCACTTTCTGGTCCTCTGCATATCGATATCCTACGCAGTACGCACCTACAGAATAGCAATGCATGCGTGTCAAAATCCACAAATACGAGCAAAAATGCCCGAACCTTAACCATCCCCCCAATCCTACCAATGGATGTCTCCGGAGATGCACTCAACACATTTCCAGAACGTCCCCATTCATCCCGCGTTTTTGGATCTTCATGGAAGGCGCTCGGCACTTTGTCTGAGGAATTCTGGTCTAGTACTGATATAGCTCGGACGCCAGGAGATGCGATCCAATGTGGTACATAGGTGGTTCTATTTCGATCCTGTCAATGTAGGAAGGAGGCTTAGCTAGCCGTGGATTACATAGCACGGGATGGGAAATGTGAGACTGCGAGACCTGATTGTTTCCCTCGTTATCTGAGCTATGTGAGTGAAGCTAAAGCCTGAAGGTTTTGAGGATGGATTGTGGAACGGTAAATCGTAGGGCGTATATATACAACTGTCGAGCTTCATCCTCTGTCAACATTTGATTGTATTTCTAACACACGTTCTTTCAATGACATAACGAAGGAAGAACATTTGAAGAAGCGTGTTTGTTCTTTCCTCCTGCATTCTTTGCTTTGACTTGCTTATTTCATTTGCCACTCGCTTGTGCGTCGTTCTTCGTGTGCATGTCATAAGATACCCTCGCTTTTTTCTTTGCATTGCATTGCATCTTAAATTTGCCTTTTCAAATACGAAACGACTCATATCCATATACAACCATGTCAACCTGCGGCTGTTTCTCGCCTATAACGCAATGGCTCAAGAAAGTATTTAGTCGAGCGGAGGAGGATAACACAGGGAGGATTATCGAAATTGTTTGCGTCCCGACCACGACTCGACGAAGATCACGTTTGACTAATCTGACTGTGGGCATAGGGACCTCCGACGAACTTTCGAAAAGAAGAAGTTACAATGCCGTTTATAGACGATGAGTAGGTCCATCTTCTCCAGCTCAGAAGCATGCTCGAGTCTGACCATCCCAAGTCAGAGCACACTACACCGAAATGACAGTCACGGAGTCATGGCCGAAAAGGAAGTCGCCCAAAACGCCGCGTTGGTGAGACAAGCGTCTAAAAGGGATCAGCTGAGGAAACAGGTTCTCAGGCTGAGTGCGAGATTGACAACGTGACGGTCCAAAGTACAAACTTCACACCAGAAACGTCGGGATATCGGCGATACGTGATCTTTTCGCCGTCTGATCTTGCTGCTTTTGCTCGGATGTTGTACGATACGTGGGACGAGACTCTTTTGCTGTTGATGATGTTGATAATACTTTTCGAGGCTGGTCCTGTATTATATCTTTATTTCTTGACACGTCGTTTTCCTCGATCTTCGGGGTAACATCATCATCCAACTCATCCAGAAATCTTCTTTTCCTAGGCTGGTTAGATGTAGAGGTTTTGGTAGATGTGGTAGATGTTTCTTTTCTGGATTCAGACTCCGGTCTTTTACTGGGCAGGTCAGAAGTAGAGCGTTTTGTAGCTGCCGTAGAAGTCTCTCTTGTAGCCTCGAAGAACGGGTTTCTTCGAAAGCCGCCATCTTCCTTGGTGGAAGTCGTCCGTCGGTCATCGAATGCAACTCCTCGACCCTTGACAGTATGCTCATGAATGACAGTAACCTCCGGCGACTCCCTCTTGACCGTACTGGTCCGCACCCGCACCTCGGATTGTGGCAATGGCCTCATTTCCACAATCTCCAGATCATCATCCTCGTCTGACGAAGATGAGGGATCTTCATTTAATAATTGCGGATCCGCACGCAAAGACGACGACCCCGGCCGTTGCGACGGCGAACCAGGTCTCGCAACCTCCGACCCAAAGCCCGCCGCAGCTCTAGTCTTGGACCTAATTCTCTCCAATCCCACCAGCGACCTATTCTTGGGCGGACTGGTCATGAACGTATGCAACGAAGTGCCATACCAAGGATCATCCTCCCTCTCTTCCTCCTCATCATCCATCTCCACCTCTTCCACCGGAACGTCATCACTATCCTCCGGCCTTCTCACAGCTGGCTCCAGCCCTTTTCTCTGCCGCTCATGTAATCTTTCACTTTCCTTTCTCCTCAACGTCGCATTACTCATCCTCGTCGTGCCATCAGTCGGACGCTCCATATCCCTTAGAACGGACGCGTTCATTTTCTTTGCTTGCTTTTTGCGTCGTACGTATTCGGCGTGATGTAAATGGTGAGTAAACTGCTGCGCGATGGCGTAGAATTCGTCTTCGACCATTATGTACATGTCATCGTTCTCGAAGCCAGGAATTATGTATCTAACTCACGTATTAGTTTGCGTACATAGTGGTAGTGTCAGGTAGGTACGTACTCTTCAGTGGGCGGAGATGCAATCGCCGACGTGGGCGGACTCCGTGCTTGACATCGTCAATTATAAAATCAGAACCGAAATGACAGGAAGGTACTGACAAGATCTCAGAAAATCGACACCCTTCGAAGGCGTATCATCTGTCGCCGTCCCCCGCTTCTTTGTGCGATCACGACCGCCGCCATGGCTCGATGCGCCTGGTGAGGGTGTCCGAGGTCGTCGTCGCGAAGATAGTTGTGCGCTGGGAGTTGGAGTAGGAGTGTTGCGATCACGAGTTTCGCGGATATCATCTTTTGTTAGCCATGGTAATAAGCGTGGCATGTCAGTCCTGTGTTGTGTTGTGGTTGCGTGACGTGAAAATGAATCAGTTGAGATGTTGTCGATGACGTCCCCGCGTCGGAAGTTATCACGATGTCCGCAGTAGCCTACCTTACCGGCAGCATGTCTCTACGATTAGAAGCTACAAAGTAAAATCAAACTGAAATAAATATTTGATGGGTATCTGCTCTCTCTGATAACAAATAATATGATTTATCCCCATATGACCAGAACTCCCAAAACGCCATCCCATCGTAAGTAAGTTGTTTCATCATTCTTCTGATCGTAAACCGAGTCGACCCTCTTTCATGGGATATGCAACGTATAATATCATGCGACGACTCATCTGGTCTCGCCTCGCTCGTTTGATGAAATTTAGGCTTCGCCAGGACGCTTGCTATTACAGCTCACAATCTTGACCTTATCCGCCGAAACAGTCTGCTGGTTATCGAGTTTGAAGGTGACATCCTTGATCAGAAACGTCCATACTTCGTCGCAGAAACGGTATGTATCGAGGTGGCCCTATTCCAAACAACCAGCGTCAACCCTCCCTCTCACCCAAATCCACAAAAATGAGGTGTATAAAGAGGGCATACCTTGAACGTCAACCGCGCCCGCACCTGCATAGCCAGTATCTCGGTAACGTAACGATCGTAATTGGAGAGGATCTTCATAGCCAGCTGGGGCTCGATGCGGCCTTCATTGATGAGGTCATCGAGTGTGTCTGTTAACGAGAGTCCGAGACTGTATCACATCAGTAAGTAAGCAGGTCAACGTTAGCCTAGATTCTGCGGCTTCCAACTCCTTTTGAGCTGGGGATATATGTGGTGGTATGCAAGGAATAGTGTGGCTATACCTGCTACCGCGGTAGAGCTCGTAGTATGCTTGAGAGCTCATGGTTGCGGTTGGATGTTGTGGTAAGGTTGAGGTGGGTTGAGACGAGGAGGTTTATATAGTCTGGAGAAAGTGAGGCTAGGTTGATGATGTGGCGAGGTCACGTGGATTGATAATGTAAGCACAATATCATGCCTCAGGCATCAATTTAGACATATGTGCGAACCCTTGCTGGGAGTGTCTTTGCTTTTGAGATATCGAGTATTCAGAATCATGGAGTGCTATAGAAATGTAATATGATTTATCTCACTTTATATACCTAAAGCTAAAAGGAAACGCCAACCTCATACTAAACACCGAGCCCTAAAACTCCTCCTATATAGTAGTCTTCTTAATCTCACTTCGGAACTCGTCCAATGACTCCATGTGAAGCTCAAGATCGATCGTAATTGTCTATTCATCAAAACTCGTCTTAAGAACGTCCAGCAACCATACCAGCAAGCACCCCCGCCCCAATCACACCTCCATCAGACGCTTCACGTAAAAACACAGACTTGCCACTCTTCTGCGGACCCGTCCGCATGATCATGCGATCGATGTATCTTTGGCACGTTTCCTTGAAGTTTGGATAGTTCTGGATGATTCCTCCAGTGTAAGCGACTACCAACTCCTCAGGGCCGGATTGCCAGTCCGCTGGTGCTGGGGCGAGGACGGGGACGATGAGACCTCTTTGGTTGCTGGTTCCAGTTGAAGAAACTGATTTGGCGGCTGCTGCGACTGCTGATGTAATTGCAGTGGTGGTTTGTTCTTGGTTTGTGGATGTTGTATTTTGAGATGGGGTTTTGCCTTCGGACGGCGGGGGTTGAGGCGAGTTTCGTGCACTATCGTCTCTTAGTTGAATTTCTCGTGTACATGCGAGAAGTCCCACGACCGCTGAAGCGATCAGCCCGGCTGACCGTGTTTGCACGGCTCTGGCGATTTTCCGGAATGCGCCTGCTGTGTCTTTGTTCCAGGTCCATTCACTAGACTCTGGCGGAGGCAAGGACCGTGCCAGTTCCGCAGCTAATTCTTGGTCAGATCGACTGCGCGCGACCTTGTGCGAGAGATAGGTCGTAGACAGAGCATATTCCTGAACCAAATTGGCAGGCAACTCTTTCTTCAAAACTCCAACCACGTTAGTAAGATAGTCGAAGAAAACAATCCGCACGAGTTCGCCAATGTATCGTCCACCGGTCATGTATTCAAAGGGCTGGAAACCAGGTCGAGAACATGCTCTGTCAAGTTCAATATCCCACTTCGTCTCAATGTTGAGCTCCTTCAATGGAGCTGCTGCACCGGAGATTGTGATTTCTGTGTTTACTACTGTTTGCGTAGCCTTGGAGTCTCTGGAGCTGACCAGCTTGGCCTTGGATTCGTGCAAATCACTCAGTGACATTGGTATTGTGGCATTGCAACCTGTACCAACGATAATAGCCATAGTGACACGACTGTTGGGCAATGACTTGACACAATATGCTGACGAGACCAAGGTTGCAACGGTGTCGTTGGTGATGGCGGCAATCTTTAACTTGGGAAGAGCATAAAGCTTCCGTCGCTTGGATGACGGCTCGTCATCTTCGTTTCGTCGTGTGTGCTTTTCGTAACCTGAAAGCAGCATGTTTCGCAAGTTGAGATCGGATGTGATTGCAAAGCCTTTGCCCATTGGCATGAGCGTAGCTTCGTCGACTGATTCTTGCCTGCTTGTTGTCAGAAACTAGTTCCAGCATAAGGAACGCAAACATACATTATTGGAAAACTGAACGTGATGCCCATTTCCAATTCCTCCGGGATATCTCCCTTGGTAGCATCCGACGAAAGACTGTCGGCTATGACTTCGGCGACGCAATCGCCTATCCACGAGAACAAATCTTCGGCTTTATCCTTCTTCAAATGTTCCTGAATCGGCCATGCCTTTTCCAGGGTCCGCCTCACACGTTGTCGCTGAGCTTTACGGATTGTATCACGCGATCTTTCCGAAGCATTGCCGGGACTTTTATCAGAGTCCGCATCTTCACCCAACAGCTCAATAAAGGCGACCCGTAGATTACTTCCTCCAACATCAATTGCCAAATACCGACCGACTTCCTCTCCAGTCGGTAATTGTGTCACAGGTGTTGGGAGAAATTGTTGATCAGAGGTAAGCGCAAGATGGCGGTAGACTTCCGAGAAGCGACGGGCTAGATTGTAGAGTCGCGATTCCTCCAGAACCAATGGTTTGATGAACTCTTCCACGGGGTCCACGTGTAGTCTCGGCTCTTCGATGTGTGTATGTTCGGGCTCGGAGGCAACATCCTCATCGTCAACGTCGTCTATTGTAGTCTGTTGGTCTACATCCTGAACGAACGTGGCGGCGGCCTGCGTCATGGTGCGTATGTAGATGGTTGTATATTAGTGTATGTGTATATGTGTATATGTCGAGACGTTGCGAACGGTTAAATCGGCATGCTTCGCAATTGACTCTCTATCAATATAGAAACTGATCAGTCAGCTCGTGTGTTACGCAGACAGTGTAATGGAGAATACCCAACGAGATGTGTCCGTGCAAGGGAGTCTCGACCAACTCCTTCCACCACAATTATATATTATCGCGTGACGGAATGCGTAGATAACGGGTACTAGCAGGGATATATATTCTTCGAATCGGACTAGAAGGTCGGGCGATGCTGACGGTTCTAGTAGCAGAGCTAGTAGTGTTTGTTTCTGGTGGTGGTGGTGGTGGTGCGGCGCGGGGGATGACTGTTCCTGGCGGGATGGTCACGAATTGTTTCTATTCTATTATTCGATACCCACTGTCCAGTGCGTGTATCAGGATATCTAGGAACGTATACTGACGTGCCGAAGTAGAAGCCGAAGTCAGACGGACGGGCGAGGAATCGTGGGTGGATGAGAGCGTTGAGATATAGCAATGCGACCACACGGGCACAAGGCTTGGACCCGATGTGACGTTGTATGAGAAGGAGGACGACGAGGTTTCTGGGTCTCCAGCTCCAGAGTTGAGGTCTCCAATGATATTCGCCAATTACGAACAGCGGCCACCAATGATAGCGACGGGTTGCTGGCAGCCTGAGGTGCTGGGATTATTGGGAGTTGACTTGAGGAGAGTGATGCGTCCCTGCTAGATAGAGTCGATGATCCCCCACGGTCATATTCGGCTGCATGTTGTTCACTACACATCTACACCTTATTATTTGGCGTCCTTTACTTTGCGAATTTACGCTATATTTGATTCAATTCATTTCCTTCCCTTTGGATTCTGTACAGGAAAGATACGCAGCTCTATACTTGGTATCTCATAGTACACCGGAGTACAAGCACAACTCCGCATAGCGCAACAGCCATCGTTGCTAACTGAACGCTGACAAAACGGCAAAGCTCAGGTTAACTATCCACCATCCCCAGAGTCCATAGTCATACCGATGTGTTGAGTAAATTAGTTTTGTTATCGTATGAGTCACCCCAGCACAGACTACGCACCGCGCAGTCACCTAGGGCAGGAGAAGTACGTATGTTGTTTCACTTCCGCTTTCGGAGCAGAACGGGTACTTCGTCAAGATCTGATCGTTCATGTCATTCGAATTGGGTGCTTGAATCGTCCCTGCATTCTCTTGTCTGGTCTGGACTGACAACTGTCCACAGTGTCCACACTGCACAGTCCACCAAGATAGTACTCAAGTCAAACAATCGACCCCAACTCGCTCCGAGACAGTAACATTCATCCAGACACGTGTGGAGGGCGCGTGACAGATACGGGGAACAGGGGTCTCGTAATGGATGTTCTTGATGCCCAGGTCTTGGATATGAAACAACGGCTCGATGCTAAGATCGGGGCTCCTTAGGCTACAGGCAGATAGACTTTCGTGGTGTAGATGACTCTGGCGATGTACCCTAGACTCAGCCTGCTCGCGTGTCTGCACCAACGCCTCGACTAGTGCGGCGCTTGGTCCGGAGTCGACAAGCAGAAAAGGAAGGAATACCGACGGTGTTCCGATTCGTTCCTAGTTTCATCTTTTGGCTCTGGAGTGTGTCTGCCACTGTCTGATGTTGACTGTTGAGGATAAAGCTAAGATCTATGAAACGAAGAGCCGATACCGGTCCGGCTGATGCCCCAGTGCCTGGGGCATCCAGCAACGACGCCTTTCATTTGCCGTTCTGACCCTACAGCTTAGTCTGGGCAACTTGGTTGAACTTAGAACTCAAGAGTCGACAAAGACAGTAAGAGCGTTGACTCGAATTGCTGGTAGCTTGCGCCACGCAAAAGACACGAGTCACAGACCCTGAATAACCGCTACGTACGTGTTTAAGAGTCTAGACTCGCTACCAACAGGCGACTCGCATGCATCTTATTCAGCCGCAAGAAGGCTTTTCAGGATTGCTGATGCCCTGCGTACGTATTACCATCGCTAGAAGGAATCTGTCAATCGAGCTGGTTGCGTATGAACGAACTAGTTAGCGCTATATACAGCGTACATCGTAATTAATCATCCACTGGTGTCTACACATGGAGACACAGTTAGTAGCTATATCTAAAACGTCGGTCCTCCTTATCCGTCATATCGCCCACCGGCAACCCATTCTCATCCAAAGCCATTCCACCCTCTGAATCAGTCTGCTCCAGCTCCTCTCCATCTCTGCTCTCGTTATCCTTCCAGCACACATACCAATAGGCCAGTACAACAGTCGCCAAAAGACACCATGTGACGATGGAAGTGACAACGCCAGAAAAGTACCGGGGTCCGTGAGTCCAAAGTTGAGGCGAAGCAATGCAGCCGGCGCAGTAGCCGATGAAGAACATGGCGTTGACGATGGCGCGTTTTGTGTTTCCCTTGGAATTGGAGGCGGCGAGGGAGAGGAGGATGGACCAGGGTGCTGTGATGCAGGATGACTGAAACACGTTAGCATATTGGAAATTTGGAGAGAGAATGGAAGACATACCAGCCAAGATGCAACAATCAACCCCCATCCCGCAGAAACCGTCAACTTCATCAACAACACATTACCCACTAGAGGAGGGATACAGAGACAAAAAGCAACTGCCGTACGGTTTTTGGGCACCAAATAACAAAGCAAGACACCAATCCACAGCAACAGAATCTGAACCGCTCCCGACGGCGCCGTATACAGGATTGTCTGGAACTTGTCCGCACCCAAACTCTTAATGACGAGACTTGCAAACGTCAACACGGGGCTTTGCATTGTGACCAGCACGCCAAACCAAAAGACAAACCATGCCTTCGGATCGAGCAGTGTCTCCTTGAGTTGAGCCATTGAGAAGTTTGTCTTGTCGCCTCCTTCCCTATCAGCCGCCATGCGGAGGGCCATGACCTCCTTTTCACGGGGGGTAAAAAACCACGCATCCTTGGGACCATTGGGAATCATGAAATAAAACGCGATTCCAGCTGCGGATGTAATAGCACCGCAAATCAGGAACAGTGTTCTCCAGGGCTGGAGCGACAGCGACGAATTCCTCGCAACGCCATACATCAAAAGACAGCCAATGACTTGCGCAACACCGTTCATGGTAATCCAAAGCGCAGTGCGGGAAGTATGCTCTGACTTGCGATACCAGATTGCTGTCATGGTAATGAAGGAAGGGGAGACGGCGCCTTCGGCGAATCCGAGCAGGAAACGGACTGTCGCGAATCCGGCGAAGTTTTGAGGTGCGGCGAGACACATGCAGGTGATTCCCCAGATGAATCTATTCTCGTCAGTACTGAATCTGTGAGTGGTTTCTAAGGAGTATTGGACGGATTACATACACTGTTGTACCCACGAACTTGTTGATATGCAGCCGAGACATGAGATAGATAAAGGGATACTCGGAGACCAACTGGCCGACGTAAAAGATGGAGCTGCACCATGAATACTGACTGCTGGTCATTTTCAGGTCTGCGATGAGGCCGAATACGCCAGCATATGAAAGTGATTGCTTGTCCAGATATTGTAAGAAAAAGACAAAGCACATCTACTGTCGTTAGAAAGAGACCACTCCACGGAGGTAAGGGAGGTACTTACCATAGGTAAAATGACTCGATCAATCTTCCTCAAGACTTGCTTCTCCTCTTCAGGCGTGAAGCCATCCTGTGTCTGAGTCTCGCCAACCTTAGGCGAATAAGCCTTTTCCTCGAGGGTGGTAGCCATGATGCAAATTCTCTGTCTGGGTGTCTGGTAAGAGACTTCTAATCGACAGAATGCAAATTGCGAGCAATCTACATGAGAATGACAGAGGATCCCCCTCTATTTTATCTCGGTCAATGCATGCATACTTTTTATCTCGTCCACGTGGAATCCCGGAGTAAATCTCTGAGCATCTTAGCACTTTTTTCTGGGGAAAGCTGCGATATCGTTTCGAGGCATCCTGATAAGAGTCAGATTGCCGATGATTAGGGCCAGATATCCGACGCTGTGGGACAGATTGCCGACCTCACATGTCGGCAACGTGTCACAGGCGATCTCTATGCATTGGGCTGGTCGGATTGAGACACAAATTTTTGGAAGAAAATATGGAATGCGATTAGATTTAATTTCTATCCTTCGCATCAACCCAATTATTTCGCAAAAGTGACTCTAAAGATCTTCACAATGGTACCACCCGAAGCCATCAAGCCCTGGCTTCGTGCCGCCCCTTCAGGTTACCTCCTCACCAACGCCAACATCGTCGACGTACGCAATGGCACAATTCTCAAAAATTCCTCCATCGCAATACAAAATGGTGTCATTGAATCCATCACCCCCAACTCTCCCTCCTCCACAGCACCCCAAAAGTCATCACCATCACAAAAAGTCATCGACTGCAAAGGCAAGTACCTATGTCCCGGCCTCTTCGATGCCCACGTCCATCTTATGGCCGTCCCCGGCTTCACAGACCTTTCCAAAGCATTCGGAAACCCAAATGATGTGCATTTGTTGCGGCAACCGTATGTATGCGCACAAATGCTGCATCGGGGGTTCACCTCCGTGCGCGACTGCGGTGGTGCACATTTAGCGCTCAAAGAGGCTATTGAGGATGGCGTGTGGCCGGGACCCCGACTCTTTATTGCAGGTTATGCGTTGAGTCAGGCGGGCGGTCATGCTGATTACCGCGGGCCACACGACCACACTCAATGTTGTGGACTGGGCACTACGGGGCTCGGAAGAGTCTGCAATGGAGAAGCTGAATGTATGACTGCCGTGCGCGAGGGGATCAGGACGGGAAGCGATTTCATAAAAATCATGGCTTCGGGCGGCGTTTCGTCGCCAACAGATAAGCTAGAGCATCTGCAATTCACGCCTCGCGAGATTCGGGCAATGGTGGAATGCGCGGATCAAGCGGGCACCTTTGTCACTGCTCACGCATACACGCCCAAAGCTATACGACATGCTATTAACAACGGTGCCAGGGGAATTGAGCATGGAAATTTCATTGACCCGGATACGGCAAAACTCATGGTTGAGAAGGGCGTCTATCTGACACCTACACTGGTCACATATGCCGAAATGGCAAGCCCGAATTGGGAGGGTTACTTGCCCGTTGAATCGCAGACCAAAAACACAGAGGTCCTACAAGCTGGCTTGACGGCACTCAAAATCGCTTCCGAGGCGGACGTCAAGATGTGCTATGGTACCGACCTCCTGGGACCCCTGGGGGCTGCACAGTCGAAAGAATTCAAGCTGAGAGCTTCGGTTCTGTCGCCGTTGCAGGTTCTGCAGAGCGCTACGATCAATCCGGCTGAGATGATGGGTTGTGCGGATACGTTGGGACAGATTCAGAAGGGGTTCAAGGCGGATATACTCTTGCTAGATGCTAATCCGTTGGAGGATGTGACTATTCTAGATGATCCGGAAAAATTCATTTTGGCGGTTATGAAGGAAGGGAGGATATACAAGAGTCGTTGGGAGGGGGTGGAGGAGGATGCGGAGATTCCTGTCAGGGTTAAGGCGGCGTTGTAATTGTATTCTAGGACGTATCTAGCGGACTAGCAATCGAAAGCGGTGATGCCATTTGATTATTAATTAACATCAGCCAAATCTACCCTCCCAGTCAGATCCGCAAAATCTAGCATATCAAATCCCGTAAGACATGTAAGAAACGTCTGGTCATCGTCATGTAGCCATTGCAAAGACGGATTCGTAGTCTCTAAACCGCCTTGAGTGTGCATTGGCTGGTGAGTTTCGTGACCAGTGCCGTCTGGCATATAGACCAAAGTATTCACCGGTTTTCGTAATCTTGGTCTCGGCACTGTCGGTGTATCCGACTCCAGAATCGAAGGGGATAGCGTGTTGTTATCCCTCGAAGAATGGGATAGGGGCGTCTGCCAGTGATATCCAAGGTCATGTGCTACAGACGTAGGATTTTGCATCATTCTAAAAGCCGAGTCAAGCTGTGGGGCTGCTGAAGGATCCATCATGGTATGAGCGTTATCATGATGCGCGGTAGGTTGCTGCGATCTATCCGCCCGGGCCAACCACTCAGCCCACTGAACATACCTGGATTCATTATCCTCATATATACCCGGTTGTGTTTGGGAATGATAAACAGTCTGCTTGAGCTTCGCAACAGCTTCATCTGCAATAGACTGCAACATCTCGACAAACCTCACACCAGTTTTGGCGCTTTTGTTGCCATCAGCCATCTTTCGCAACGACTCTAAGCCAAAGTTGACCTGGGCTTTGTATTCCGGATCTCTGTTCATAATTCCCGCCAGTAACACAATGATAGTAGAGATGCTGCATCCTTGAAAATCAGTAAAGGAAAACCGTGTAAGGTTGTTCGTTTTGGTAATATTCTCGAACAGTCGAAGTAACTTCTTTGCCGCCTTGATGCAATGTTTGGCCAATGAAGGAACGCTCTGATCCCTGTATAGCGGAGACTTTTCCTTTGCTATATGATGCCGAAGATGTTCACGCACAACCGCAACGACACAGACTTTGCCAACTGCAATCCAGGCATAGTAGTATTGCAGATGTAGATGGAAGACCGCCCGATAGCGCGAATCTCGAGGATCAATCAAGTCAAGCGCAAAATCCGGAGGCAAACTTCGCTTCCATGACTTGAGGTCTGCTTCCACTGTCTCGAACCATTGTCTTGGAGTATCCGTGCCGCTACTCTGGACGGGAGGCCACATGGACAGCGACGAAGACTCGGCGACACGGTCAATGATCAAGGCGAGTTTGGCATAGAATATTTGGTGGAGGTGATTGTCAAAGACTTGAACTTTGTCGAAACTGGGAGATGGTGAGGGAATAGGAGCGCTGATTATCTCGACGCTGATTGATCGGGGACGGTTGAGTTTGAGGGTGGTTGTTCGTTCTAAAGAGTATATGGACCACCATAGACGTCTTCTGACTTCTTTTTCCGTGCTTGAAAGTGTTGCATCATACGAATTGTCTATGTGCAGGTTGATCGTGAGCGCGGTGCGTAGCGCAAGCCCGAGATAGACGTACGAAGAACTAATTGCACTAGCGGGCATCAAATATACACCCAAAAGAAAAATAGCTTGCACAGTCACTAGGTTCGGCCTATCAATAATATCAGGAACCAGCGTTTTGGCATGGCTGTAAAATATCTTTCCAGGATCACCGTAATCGGGTTGAATGATTACTCCTCCCTGGGGTTCGGGTGGCTTCTCAAGTGTAGTCCACTGACTCCCCAGCGCAAAAGCTGCCAGAGCCATACACACAAATCGAGTGTCATGCCTTAGGGGGGATCTACTATCATTGTAGAACTGATCAATATCCGACATGAAAGTGGCTTGGTCGAAGTAGAAGAAATTGTCGGTACCATGCTTGATACAGACGGATACAAGAAAGTCCGCTACTGGCCGCGGAGGAAAGCCATTGGTCGCTTTGCGTAATCGATGAATTTCCTCTGGTGAAGGTATGGGATTGTGGTTGTTAATCTATAAATTGTATCAGGCTGATATCTGGTAAATTCTTCAGGAAGTCACATACCATTTGCAAGTGACTAAAACTCTGTTCTTGTGCAGCCGACGAAGAGTCAAGGTACAATGTCTCTCGAATCCGAGAAAAGAATTGTGGCCATATGTAATTCTCTTCATCAATCGAAACGTTTATGCTCGCTGTTTCTTCTGGCCTTCCTTCTTCATCTTCCTCGTCCCCGTCTTCACCGGTCACTGATTCCTGAGTGATCTGTGTCGTGTCATGAGGCATCATTGACTGCTCCTCGCTGACCGGCGTTCGTTCTCTGCTCTCATCAATGCATGTTCAATGAACTAAATGTGTACAAGTTGCCGAGGGGCACGAACCGAGAGAAATGACATGAAAGCGAATTCTGCAGACATCTCGCACAACTGCCGCGTACCGTTTCTATACATTTACTCTTTCGCGACTTACATCGATCACATCTATTGCCAGTATTGTCAGTGTCAACTATCTTCTCCTAGGCCGGAATTCTGTTGATACTGACGCTCTGGCGGCTCTCTTCCGGTTTTCATCCGCCACACGACGCCGTTTCCGACGACATACCGACGCTGGCGATTGCATGTACGAGTATAGTCATCAACAATTCATTCCAATTTTATATCCAGTAATCAGAAGGTGGAAGAGAAGGAAAGATAAGACAGACCCCAAATTTATACCCCAAGATAAAGCTTACCCGATCAAGTTAGCGGTGCGGTATGTTCGGCCTATTATCCGATCGCCCTCATCCCGATCGCAACGTCCGTCCCTTACTATTTATCATCAATCAATCAAATAGATATCATGCCTCCAACAGCATACGAAGTCTACCAGGATCTCGAGCGAGAGGAGCAGTTTGCTCCGCAAGAGGGCAAGACCCATAGCTCCTACTCATCATGGCGGGAACGCACCATGAATCGCAACCTGCGAAAGGGTCTCGCTATAGTCGGAGCCTGCTGGCTCGTCTATATTCTATGGCTAAACCGTCTATATGCCTCGTCTTTTCTACCGGGGTCATCGAATAATAGTGCCGACATTGCACATAAGGAGACGGCGGGAAAGACGGTTCCTCTCGACGTGCATATTATGAGCAAGTGTCCAGATGCAAAGGATTGCTTGCAGAAGTTGGTTTTGCCTGCGATGGAGAGGATTAGTGACAAGGTTAATTTTCAGCTTTCGTTCATTGGAAGGTGAGTTTTCACCCCGTTTCAAACTGTTCAAGTATTGACTTTTCAGCGTATCCGACAGTACTTCCGATGTCGAATGCAAACATGGCCCAACCGAATGCATCGGCAACATGCTCATGCTCTGCGCTGCCAATCTTCCATTTACTACAAGCCAAATATCATCAATTCCGCGAACCCCCGTCATCCGCTCCCTCGGTTTCGCAAACTGCCTCATTGACGATTACCCACAGATCCCGTCTCGTGCTCTCGTACAAAACTGTGCGCTAGAGCATGGAATAGACTTTGAAGCTTTGAACACTTGTGCCAGTCGTGAGGATGACGACTTTGAGAACCCCGGTGATCCTACCCCGGAAGATCCAAGTGGTATTGCCTTGCTACGCAAGAGCGTACGTCACACCCAAGATGTTGGGGTTACAAAGAGTTGTACTGTGAGACTCGATGAGACGGTGTGGTGCATTCGAGATGATGGGCAGTGGAAGGACTGCGCTCATGGTAGTGATGTGTCGACTTTTGTTGATGAAGTTGAGAGATTATGGAAGGAGAGGAATTAGCGATTGCTCTTTCTTCTCCATATCTATAAGTTGCAATTCCAGTCATGACATTTTGATTAGACAATTGGGCAGGTCATGACTGTCAATTTATTGCCTATCTGATACCCTCGTTTGTGTACTTATGCTAATTGACTATATTTTTCCTGAGATGGACTTGTTGCAAGAGATAACTAATGAATTATGCTTTTTTTGGGGGGGGGGGGAATTATCACCAGCCTGTTAACTGCACCGTGTTTAAGACACAAAGCAGATCTATTTGCCCAATGTCTAGATCAGATCTGTGTGATAGGATGACGCCTGAGGACAAACGACGGACAAACAACACAAATCGTCCATCTGATCACCTGCCTTAATTATTTCCCACCTTCTGGTCTTACGTCTCTTCCAATCTCTCCTCTAATTTTCCCTTGGCCACAGTCTCTCCACATACTGCCATACACTCCTGTCCTTCTTTTATCTCTTATCCTTTTAACGTTCACCTTTGACTGATTTGTACAGCACTGACTCACCAAATTGAAACCAATCCAGAACTCACAGAGAAGAATGCTTCCAAGACTTGAGGCTGACGTGGATTCTTTTCAGGTGATTGTGTCTCTCAACTAGAGCCACCAGTTTACCACTGTCTCGACTGCAATTTGACAAACTTGTCACTGTAAATTTCTACCAAACCAAAATGTCCATCTATTCAGACCATCAGTCAAGGTACTCGACTCCCCTTGACCGTGTCGACGTCATGGTCTCAACGTACGAATCGATCAAAGAACCAAGCCACAGCCTACGCTACATACGGGACAATTCCAGACTCTACTCGTCCTTCTGCGACCTCATCAAGCATTACATTGGCCTGATCATGAGTCGTCCCAAGGCAATCGAAGATGGCCACGTTACTGTCTATGACAAGTGTCTGTTGGAGCTGTGTCGCAATGGCAAATATGTAGACGGTCTGGCTGGTCAAGAGTTTTTCATTCGCGAGTTCATGGGTATTGACCCTGACTCGCGTTTACGGAGAGATGTTGAGGATATGATCGATCGTGAAATCTCAGTCAAGGATGAGCTTTTGAGGTGTTCGTCTCAAATTATCTGTTTTTCTTTCACTTTTCTAGAAGCTGACACATTTATCTATCAGCCCCTCGGTCGCGCTCCCAGTCTGAACACCGACAAATCAAGGAAGAGAAAAAGACTATCACAGCACAATCCCCTGTGACCCCAACTCAGAACCTACCATTCAGCGAGACCATCTTCGCCGCCTACGCAACAGTCTTTCACCCAGACATGGCCATCAATGCAAACATCAACCGATTACTACACACCTACTTCAGAGCCAAGAATGACTTCTACACCAAACATGAGTCAATCCGTTTCCTATACGACCCAAAACTAGCCGATGCCGCGAAGTTTCTGCGTGACAGTGCCGAGAATGCGCTCAGTTACCTTGAAGCACAGGAGCTGTTGTCGTCCTGCGATATGAGTGATCTGATACTTGAGCTCCAGACCGTGTTCGATTTTGCGAAGAGCAAAGCCATCGAAATTTTGGGAGGGCGGAAGCGTCGTTTCGAGGTTGAGAGTTTCTACAGGGATGGTGGGAGCGGCAGCAGCAGCATCAACGAAAGCAGAGGGTTGTTGTCTGAAAGACTCTCTCCGAAGCCCACTAAAAAGCGTCGGTCTATTGATAGGTACACTACTGCTGCGTATGTTGATTCGTGGCATCCGTATGCTAGACGAGAGAGGGCGCGTCCTGAGAGACGTCGCTCATGAGAATTGACCAGATTGTGATATACACGTCATTGATGAGATGAGATGAGAGATGTGACTGAAATGGGCCTGTGGTTTATTTGTTACTTGGTTTCTGCGAGAAAAGCGTACCCAATAGTGAGACTGCTCTACAGACGAGGTAGTTGACTTCAATGTGATTGTTCAAAATGTCTGATAAGATAAGCGGTGCTGATAAGCTTATCGCCGCCCCACAGTAACTATGCAACCCACTAAGAATGTTAGGGGGAGACACGTGATACCATTCGCTGTAAGGAGGAAACAACATCTTCAATCTCCAATCCAGAAAATAGTTGCAGCGATATTTTCAGTTATTTCATTTCTGATATAATTTATTTGCATTTACAGCTATATGTCAATCCAATTCCGTGGATTTGACCTGACCACCAACAATGAACCATCCATCCTGAACAAACCGGTCATCAGCCTTGCCAGAAGCATCAACAATGGCCAACTTCAACTCGCATCTCGACCCTCATCCTCCAACCGCTCAATCCGATAGCTCGTCCTTCTCCTCGAACTTTGTCGAAGTGACTCCTCCATCCATGGAGGATTCGTCCTTGGTACCCTCGAATCACTCCTCGAATTCGCAGCTCCACTTTACGCCAGATATCAGTAGTAACGACAGTTCGGAAAGCGGGATGGAGCATTTGACTACATCAGCTGCGAATATAAATCGTCCGCAGCCTGGATCGGTGGAACTGCCGCGATTGCAGACGCAGCTTGGTCGGGGTCGCCCCGACAACAGCCTCCCAGAAGATGAAGACGAAGAGCGATCGGCAGATGAAGCGCAAAAGTTCGTAAGCGTCACTGATGGCTACGACGAGGAAGGATATGATTCAGAGTTGGAATATAAGACTCGACATCGATTGAGAAGACAAATGAGCATAGGCGCAGGCGCCAATGCTGAATATACGGTGGAAGAAGAGAAGGAAGTTATCAAGAGACTCGATAAAAGATTGGTATTATTCTTGGCTCTTTTATATATGCTTTCTTTCTTGGATCGGTCAAGTGATTGCCCCCTTTTTTCTACTCCTGCGTCGAGCAACGCTGATACGCGACCAGATATTGGAAACGCTAAAATTGCCGGTCTGTCAAACGATCTCAAATTATCATCCTCGCAATATGAATGGCTTCTTACAGCATTTTACATCACATATATCGCCTTTGAGTGGATGGCTTTAATGTACAAAACAGTGCCAGCGCACATTTATATCCCGTTGTGCGTCTTTGCCTGGGGAATTCTGGCATCCTGTCAAGCATTGACACGGGGATTCTGGGATATGCTCATCATCCGAGCGTTTCTAGGCGTCTCCGAAGCAGCTTTCGGCCCCGGCGCGCCATTTTACTTATCTTTCTTCTACAAGCGCGAAGAACTCGCGTATCGTACCGCGCTGTTCATATCCGCGGCACCTCTTGCTACTTCTTTCGCAAGTAGTTTGGCATGGTTGATTGTGAAACTAAGTAGCAACATGCCTATTGCACCGTGGCGATCTCTGTTTCTAATAGAAGGGTTTCCGAGTTTGGTGGCGGCAGTCTTTGCCTGGTTGCTGATTCCGGATTCGCCGGGGAAAGCGAGCTTTTTGACGCCGCGGCAGAGGAAAGTTGCCAAATTGCGATTGCAGTCAAAGAATAAGATTGAGAGGCACGATTCACAGTCTGCTGCGTCGGAGAAGTTCAATTGGAAGGCGGTGATTGAGACATTGTGTGATCCGATGTCATATCTCATAGCTGTATGTTCATTTCTTACCGTTTACGGAATTGACATACTGACAATATAGTTCATGTTCCTTGGCTGCAATGTGGCATTCAGTTCGATGCCGGTCTTCCTCCCGACAATCATCAACAAGTATGTCCAACCCCGTCGTAAACATTACAATGCTAATGATATCAGCATGGGATACTCATCCATAGCCTCCCAGGCTCTTTCAGCGCCTCCTTTCCTAGTGGCATTCGGAGTAGTCCTCGTGACAGCTTCACTATCCGACCGCTCCCGCACCAGAAGCTCATACCTAATCTTCCACGCTTTGATATCTGCAACAGCCTACCTTATAATCGGACTCACGGGCTTATTCCACGCACACATGCCCACCTCCCTCCACACCATGATCCGCTACCTATGCATCTACCCTGCCACATCTGGCTTCTTCTCCGCTGTCACAATCATCATAACCTGGAGTATGGACAACCGCACCGCCCAAGAAGGCAAAGGTAGCAGCGTCGCCATCCTAAATATAGTCGGCCAATGCGGTCCGCTTATAGGTACTCGACTCTACCCCGATAGCGACAAGCCATGGTTTGTGCGTGGCATGTTGACGTGCGCTACTTTTATGTTGGTGGTTGCCATACTGGCGTTTTCGTTGCGACTGGTATTGTTGCGTAGGAATAGGGGCATTGCAGAGAAGAGGGATCAGATGGGTATTGAGATGGCTGAAGGGGAGGGATTGATTGATCGTGGGAGGAATGGGTCGATGCAGGATGAGATGTTTACATATATTGTATAGATAATAGTACCATCTTGATTCAAGGTTCGAGAACCGCCTCAAATCCACTACTCATAGGTATGTCTGAGCGGTTGAGATGATTTGATCCTCGTCCAGTCAAAACCATCTCCTTTCCCCTCTCATCCCACCTATATAAACCCCCCTCGCCAACATTATACCTGTAATAATTCTCCGTCCCTCCCGGCACAACCGCTTTTCTCAACGTAATATTAATCCGCCCACTCCCGGAATCCCCTCCCTTCCGTTTCGGTATCGAATGCAACCAATTCGACTGCGTGTCGCCTCTCATGATGACCATATCACCCGACCCAAGCGGTAACTTGAGCGGTTTCTCTTGGCTGCCACTGCCACTGCCACTGCCAGTAGTACCACCAGTGCCGAACTTATGTTTCATCAGAAAATCCCTTCTTGCTCCCAAGGTGAGGCTAGCGATATTCGGCAAGGGGCCTAGAAATCGCTCATCATCGGAATGATACGAGATACTATCGTCGCCAGAGGCGTAGTAATTCACCAGCACGAAATTGTAGCTTGTCCCGTCGTTCAACGTAGCTTCAACGTGTTGCCGTAATACGTCTAGACATGATGGAATGGGCCGTGGTGTGCATTTGTATTTGGTTTTGGGGATTGGTTGGTTTGTTTTGCTGTCCATTAAGATTCTGTTGTTCCCATCTTTTGAGTCCGGTGGCAGGGAGGAGAAGTATGATGTGCCATCGACGCCGAAGACCGTTGTGTATCGTGGCGTGTTGATGAGTGTCTCTGTTGGTCCGCGCTTTATAGTGTATTTTACGCGGTAGAATGGTAATTCTCGGCGTAGGAACTTGAAGTATTCATCTGCTGTGGGCCGTGGGATGAAGGGCTCGTAGTATAGTAGATCTAGATGAGGTTGATTGTTGATCTCCTTTGGTGCTCGGGCGGGTGCTGTCGTCTTTAGGGCTGTGGAGATGTGGGATTGGAGTGCAGCGATGGGAAAGGGGTAGGAGGGATGCGTGTCCGCTGGCTTTGATGGTTCTTTTGTATCCTCTGGAGGTGAAACTGTCTCTTTGAGCTTCTTGGATGAAGAGGCGTCTGTTGTAGAGGATCTGGCGGGTTTGAGGTATGCGTCGAGGGTTCTTTTGGACATTTTGTGTCTAGTCAGCTGGGTCAATTGAGTATGTATCATACATGTCTAATTCACTGATCAATAGATAAGTTCATGAAGCTGAGACTTCTCTGAGATATCAAGTGTAGACGCGACGCGACTGACGATGATGTCACGTATCGATAAGCTTATTTCCGGAAATGGACACAACCGGCACGATCGAGCCCTAACTCCATTCTGATCTGGAGAGACGACTGCCAGTCCAGAACTAGACGTCTCATCTTCCTAGGAAAAGAATCGAAAATCAAATCACATCACCTTGGCCTGAAGATCGGTAATCGGAATGGCGAATGTGATATCACATTTTCTGAGTATTCAATGGGTATATCAACATCGTACGACTGTGCAATGTTCAAATGAAAAAGTTTTCATTTTAACTGACTTTACGGAGTACATATATTATCATCTCCGAGTTCAAATGGTCCTTTTTTTCCCCACGTGGTTGTGTGACATGGAGAAACCTCTCGGTGAAGGATGCTTTTTCTCAAGTAGATATGCTACTTTATGAGCGCTTCTTCCAAGGTTCGGCACTGATATTATGTAGGTATACTAAGCGCGTCTAGATCTATTTTTCAGCCTAAGATCTCAATGCTGATATCGGCAATGGTACATGTCCTGAAAACATGTAGTATATGATTTACAACACCTTCTACAGCATAGAGTATACAGTACACAGCATCGTATCCATCACGTTCAACAAGCCCTACACAACACTGATATGTAAGCTTATGCTCAATTGACATATCACAACCAGAACCATCACGCATAAAATTACTCAATTGATAAAAGGCTTGTCTTGTGCATGATATGGGTTACGCAAGGTTACACCAGTTGAATTGTCGTTTCCTTTTGTATGCGATATCGGAAGGCGTTCAATGTTGATATTTATGGATGTCTAAATGTTGGGCGATGCACATTGTACCGAGGAATCAGGGATATCGCATGAGATGTATAGTATCCCACGTCGTCCCAGGGCTGTGCCTATGTAATTCTCTTGGGTCAATGGATAAAATCACTCATTCAATATACTAAAGATAAAGATAGTAACTTAGAAAATAACTCGATCCTCACTTGCTTCAACCGGCATCTTGCAGCTACGTACATATTCCGAGCTTTGACATTCAAGAGTATCTACCTGTCTACTTCCCCACGTTCTTTATCTCCATCATCCAGATCAAAATCCAGCATTTTCGAAAGGAGATAGTTTCCGTGTGTACATAGCCCTTATTGCATAGATATGCATGCATTTGTTGGCATTCATGTATGCACAAGTGTTTCCCGATGTACCTGGGTAACATTGTATCCTGGAAATGGGGAGACATAACCCTTATCCTGGTGTATAGGTATGTACTATGTACTATTATTAGGTCTTTTTCGCTTGGCACCCAACAAATCTTTCGAGATATATTAATTTATATAAAGGAATTATTTATAGGAGCGTAGTCTGTATGAACAATTCAATTGTCGTCCCATGGTTGACTCCTCTGTGGCTTCGGTGGTATACCGCTCTTTGATTCTAAGGATATACTACGTAGTAAACCAGAATGTACCTTCGAAATCCAACCAATATATTGACGGCCAGTGGTCTATGCATACACATACTATATACTACGTTCTGCCACCTATAAATAATTCTCCCACTCTTATGTAGTCTTAGCGAATATTGAGATAAAGAAACGAAAAAAAGCAAAAATCAATAAAAAGGCGGGAATGACAACACCTCGCATCACAGTGCGGGGATCACATACCTCAAGGTAGTGATAGTGGGTACCTACCTGCCTAGAGATAGAACCATCATTCATGACTCTCAAGGTTCAACTAACCAGACTAGAGGTGCAAACTTCAACGCTACTTATCACGAATCCATGGATAGCATCACAGTCCACGGAACGGTCAAAGACCCCCAGTCTTCAGAGCCAAATGATAAGGTACTTACTCAATCGGGATAGTATACTAAAACCACTAAACAGTCTAAACTAGTAGCATGAAAAAAAGAGAGGCTGGGCTGGACAGTGGACTCAGATGTGCCTAACTCTAGTTTGGCTGTCATGAAAATCATCCATGACTCGATTCAATCGGTGCACTGGGCACAATCACATTGTGCTAGGATAGTCACGGGTGTGATGTACTCGTACTCTATCTATCGAAATATCGGATGGATTCAAATGGATTCAATCATGAAAATATTTTCGGATCCTCTGCCACCATTGGCTCATTCAATACATTTTTTTCTACTAGTTTGATGTACCTTGAGCATATCGTATCCATCACGTGGTGGTGTGTGGTGGTATCCATATTCCTTGATTTCTCCTCCGTCTGCGCAGTGCGGCGTCTGGTCTGACCGTCTCCATTTTTAAGGACTTGAGGCAAGACCTAAGTGGATTGAGAATCCTTTTCTTTAGCAAACTCGTAGTACGTAGTGTACGTACACCGTTGTGTCACAGTCACTACTACGTACTAGTTCTTTGGTTTCCGTGTCGAATCACTGTCGATTACTCAATATGATGTCCCGGGTACCCATGCTCTTGTAGGCATGGATTTCCCCGCTCGGATTGTAGTATATTCCAGTTTGTATATCAGATAATATCACGTATTTTTTCCGATTATACCGGATATCTTAATTGTTGATGTATAAACATTCCAGAAACATTCTCTTTCTGCTTGAGAAAAGAAGAGATTCTTGCGAGTTCAAGAAGCATGAAACCGTTTATGAGATAGAGTCGACCATCAAATTAACCATAACTATAATCCGTGTAACGGTCCCCTCTCGCCCTCACGCTCACCGCTGTCCACCTTATTCGACCGCCCCCTCAGTCCGGCCAGTCCAGATTGAAATAATCGACATCAATACAATTCAACTGAGGCATTTGGTCCGTGGCCTAGTACATGTAACCGAGATACATACATTAGCACCATAATGCACGAATGTACATTGCAATATGCACGATGCTATTTTCATTGTCTTTTTTTTTATTTAAATTTTTCGTGCCATTGCTTTTTCTTCTTTGTTGGTTGATTTTGAATCTGTACCACGAGGTTGATGACTGTATGAGGAGAGGGTCTGCTCTGGTCTGGTCCGACTAATGCTATACCCGCTCTTTCGTCACCAACATCATTTTCTAGCTTGGTAGCTATACGAAGCTCATCGCTTACTCAGGCGAGTAATAAATGATTGGGCAGATATTCTGAATTTATTTCCGTCACTTGACTTGCCACTCTATTTCGACCGTTCGTGAGCATGCGATATTATTGTTGAGTGCCAGCCACTCAATCGAGAGAGCTTCCCGATGGGGACTAGCTCGATGAGATATATTGCATCGGAGGGAAGTGATTGGTCGGCTGGTCAAGCTTCAAGAATGCATTCGTTCGAGAATACACGTGATGTCCTGACGATGTGAGTTGATTGCTGTGGCAAGCACAGCCACATGATGCTTATGTTGATGCTTATGTTGGATGTTGATTAGCATATCAAAATCAACATCACAAGCGCAATCGACTTGACATAGTAGTAGTACGTAGTACGTAGTCACGCTGGACGCAGTGGACGGGTAGGTGAGTACGGACACTATGGACACTATGGAGTACTATGTAAATGACAAACCTCCGTACGCGCCGGGCCTTGTTTTAGCGTGGGATTAGTGCCCATTTAGGCCCTATTTAGTGCTGATTTAGTACTGATTTAGCGTGTTTAGGCAGTGGGCCGGTGATGTTCCCGGGGGGTCTGCAGCCGGCACACTTCTTCAGCGCGCTGATTGGCTGCGGCCCCGTGACGAAGGCTGCAGCGTGAAGAAGCCACATTGGCCAATCAGCGTGGCCCACGGAGCTCTTCCCTCGATGGCTCTTGCCGTGCAGGCGAGCCCTATGCCAATGGTCGCTCTTGCCTTCGGTCCTGCTCTCTTAGCGTCCAGGCTCAGATCGACATCTCTATCTTCACTCGTCGTACCTTCTGACTGTGCGCTGACTACTATGGTAGTCCATATCCCGAGTGACTGTGACGGCCAGAAGAATCTGCAGAGAGAGTTTCAAATGAATCACCGTCTCATCATATGCTCATAGGTATGGCAATGCATGGGATGTTACTATCATACTGATGGGAAGCTCGGTTGCGATCCGATGCAAGCTAAGCCGTGATGGATGGATTGACTCGTGCTGTGACTAGTCCATCCTCCTGTCTAGCTCCAGACGAAGCGGATGCTTTGTCCCACTATCACCCGTGATGCTCCCGGACAGATCTTCGACCTGCGCACGCTCGTTGGCGCTCGCCGCAAATTGCTCTAGCTCCTAGTCATCCACTCACTGCCGCCGTTCTGACAGCCCCACGACATGCCGCCGTGGTTGGCAGATTCCGACCATGCCACTCAGTAATCTAGTGATGCCACTGGCGCCGTGATATGCCATGACTGGTGCTCGTTCTATATTCGGATCGGCCCTCACCTCGCTTCTCTTCTCTAGTCTGCTCATATTGCAACGCTAACAAATATGCCGTTGGGGCCTTCCCCGGTGCCTGCATCTCATTGCCCTGTATCTTTGCTTTTGCTGCTGCCCCTGCCCCTCAATACCAGGGTGTCTTCCCACAAACTTTGTCTGCCACGCACTATGTAAGCTGCATTTTCCTTTTGTCCTGTACTTACATACCTTCCTTGTCTTCTTTCACACCCTCCTGAGAGAAACGGAGAAAAAAAAGAAAGACACACCCTGGTCGGCGCCTACTCAACGCGTCCATCTTTGTCATTGACACATCAACCCAACCCGCTCGTCTCAACACTTGAAACAAAGTTCTTCTGCATGCCGTGGTCGCGGAATTTTTGTCACGCCCGGTCGTTCAGATATCGGAGGTCCGGCAGGTTGACGGGATAGTCGATTGTGATTCATACTCGGATCTAGTTGATGGTGAGTAACACTTCATGCCAAAACCTTCTGCCCACTGTGGATGTGTTACCACACATCGACACTATTGCATTGCCTGTCCTTCACTTCTTCGTGTCTTGCTATTTCTAGCCTTGACATTCAGCTTGTACTCGGCCACCATCATGGTTTCACACTGACAACATCATAGCTCCTGTGCGTATCTGAATATGTCGGACTTGTCGTCGTGGCATCGACCTGTGGGATCCACTACACAGTCGACAGCACCCGTGACGCCTTTAGACCCAGCATGGGATTCTGAGTTCCAGCCATGCGCATCAACAGCTTCGTTGTTTCTATTCTCACAAGGATCGGTCATTCTCTGTCTGCATCATGACACCTTGGCAATCGAGCGCCGCTTTACACTTCATGAAGAAAGGATAGCGTTTATATGCGTCGATAATGTTAGTGAACGGGGTGCCGGGCGATTGGTGGTCAGCTATGATTTTGCTCAAACAGCAATTGTCTGGGATCTCTTCACTGGAAGTGAAATTTCGCGCTTCGCTTCATATGAGCCTCTTCGAGTAGCGGCATGGATGCGGAATGGGAATGTGGCTTTTGGTAATTTGCGTAATCGCCCAGTATCGTGTTTTCGATGTTAACTCGACATAGGCAACGGCAAGGGTGATGTGATTTTGTTTGAACCTTCGACTTCAGAACATTTGTCGGCCCGAACAATCTTCGACCCTATAACCTCCCTGGCTCCATCGGCAGACTGTCGGACTTATGCAATTGGGTAAGCAGCCATTCACTACAGCTGCTTCTGCGTATACTGATAATCTTAAGCTATCAAAATGGCTCGATTCTCATAGCAACGTTGCATCCCGCGTTCACGATCCTCCATACTCTTTCTACCAGTCGTGGTCCCTCTCCAATAGCATGCCTCGCCTGGCATGCGTCCTCATCAAAGCAAAAGTCCGATATGCTTGCCACACAAACTCTGGATGGCGATCTTCGAGTATGGAGCGTGGCAAAAGCACCAATGAATGAATCCCCTCGAGTTATTCGTGCATTGAAACGAACCGAACCATACTCGACGGGCCCGAAATGGATCTCCTGGTCCAAGAATGGCAGAATCGTACAATATTCAGACAGGTCAGTTTAGTCGAACCACTTGTGAAAACTAGCTGCTCACTTCCATAGGGAAACTTGGGTATGGGACGTCAGGACGAAACATGTCACGTATGTAACTATCCCCACGATCGAAGACGTTCTTGGTATGGCCAACTATGGCCCAACTGCGACACTCTTCACCCTTGGCCCGAACAACACCGTCCAGCAATACGATTTGGAAAACCCGGCCATGGTCAAGAATGTCAGACACCTTCCAATGGACCAGATAGCGCTTGTAGAAGAGTCAAAAGTAAGGCCAAGGTCACCAAGTTACTTTTCAAGGGGAAGCGGGACTCGAAGTGCCCAGGGTTTCCGAGGTCCGGAAGTTTCAATCCAAGAGCTTGCAAGCCAACAACGAGCAGCCACCGCTAGTCCAATGTCACAGCGCAGTCGTACCAACTCGATCAGTTCACATGCTTCGTCTGGTCGTGTCCGCCCTTTTTCACCTGTCAACAAATCAACCTATAGTGGGACGACCTTTTCCATGACCTCGCCTCTTGGTCGCCTGCCTTCTCAGTCCGGCACATCCATTGCGTATGGTTCTACCGCATCAGTCTCTTCCGTCCGCTCTCGTGGTGGCTCGCGGCTTCGCCATGAAGTCACCCAAAGCCCTGTTGACAAACCCTTGGTAGATCTCTTCCCATTCACTAGGGAACGAGTCAACGAAGTCTCGTATATGCAGCAAGTACCACCACTTGACGAGTCTCACTTGACGCCTGATGCATTGCGGCAACAAATGCTTCGTGTTGTCTTTGGATGGGAGGGAGATATCGAAGGTCTTATCAGGGATGAGTGTAAGTTGCCTTGTCCCCAAAATTTAATCTTTTTTGATGTAACCGTTCTGACGATCATAGTGAATCGACACCCCCCGGCCAGTCAAAACGCCATCTTCCTTTCACGTTGGCTGGGCGAAAACGATCCGATGCAAATGATGGCTATGCTTAGTGCAGGTCCAGTAAATTCATCCGCGTGGATGTTTCTGGCTCTCAGTCAAATGGGTGGTGAGGAGCAAGCCAATCAGGTCGGCCAGAGTTTCGTTCAGAGGTTACTCGAGATTGGCGACATTCATGCTTCTGCCACCATTCTCCTGGCTCTCGGAGACCGTAACGATGCGATCGAGGTCTATGTGTCGCGTAACTATTTCATGGAAGCCATCCTCATGACCTGCCTCCTACTGCCGAGTGATTGGCAGCGACAGTCATACCTTGTCCGCCGATGGGGTGAACATGTGGTGTCAAATGCCCAACAGCAACTAGCAATCCGATGTTTTATGTGCACAGGGGCCGAACCTTCAGAGCCATGGATGTCCCCTACCGCGCCCAACGCACCTTATCGCATCGCATCGCCTGTGTCTGAACCCCAGCCTAAGCCGGTCGAAATGCTGAAGCCCGAGTCTGCCAACCGAATGACCGTGAAGAACTCGGCTCTCAAGCTTATCACTTCTTTTGGTCCTCAAGGCAATCAAGCATTCAAATTTCCAGGTCTCAAGTCGGATGATCGCACTCCAACCAACGCACCAGGAATCACACCGATTGCTGAATCAGCTGTTGGCGAGTCTGCTCTCTCACCAGGAGGTCTCGGATCGTACAGACTCAACAACGCGCGAAGCCTCAATAATGCATTGTCTAGAGTTGGAACACCTAGTCATGCACACCGACATCGTCTACCTTCGATTGGCGAAACTCCTGTGGACTCGCAGCCTCCCAGCTTCCCTCCCAGGTCACTTCCAACGCCGGTCGATTCGAGTTCTGAGAAAGGAAAACGCCACGTAACCAGGTCCGATCACAACGATTCTAGCGACAATAACGAGCCACCTGTGCTGCTATTGACTTCTGCACGCTACGAGCCAGGCAAGGATAGCCACGGCCCAAGTCCACAAACAGCCGTGCAGACAACAACAAACAAGTTTGAAGGTATCAAGGGCCTTCCGTCACCTGCTGCAGGCGTTTTTGAGACACTCAAGGGACAGGCCGCAGCAAGGAACGGCTCTCGCGACCGCAAACCAGAAGGACTTCATATTCAATGGCCACCAGTCGACACATCTGAGTCTGAGGCAGGTCCGTACACTGATGGCACCGGTGGCGGAACTCCAGCTTCGGTATTCCAGAGCTTGCGCTCAGCAAAGAGTCCCAGTGTCAGCAGCCGCAGTATTGATCAATATATCAGTAGCCTAGACGAGGCTAATTACTATGCCAAGAACGTGCATCGCCCTCATACAAAGACTCGGCGACATGGAGATGCGGGTAGTGAACACGGCAAGAAGAGTTCTAGAAACGGTTCTGTAGATTCTCGTGGACGGGCAACCAACCGATACATTGCGCCTGCTAAGCGTTCCCCTTCTTCGCCTGTTCCAATGTCTCCGGAAGAGTTTGCTAAATACAACGCAAGCGTGGAAAGCCTCGGCACTGACGCTTCGAAACATCGCAGCAGGAGCCATACCAAAGGTAGCTCTCGTGTTCGTAGCTCATCTAAAAATGACCGCCGCCAACGATCGTCATCGAGAGGGATTGACCGGAAGCAAAAGGTAAAGAGCCGCAACAGCAGTCGTCGCCAGAGTCGGGGCCGCAGCGGTGATAGGAGCAAATCAGGCATCAGATCACCAACATCACCATTGCCAATGTCTCCATCCGAAGATATGAGAGGATTTGAAGACAGTCTCCGCTTTGTTACTAGTGATCGCGAACGACTACACCGGTCCCGGCAGCGAAGTTCAAGTCGCCGTGGCACCAGCAGCGTCAGGCGTGACCCCTCACCAGATAAACAACGCAGAGCCCGATCAAGCAGTCGCCAACCGCGAGAACACAGTCATGAGCAAGAGACCAATTCTCAGATTATGTTGTCAAGCGAATCGTTTGAAGATACTTCAAGAGCAGAATTCTCTAGTAATTCTAACATGGTTTTGAGCGCACATGAAAGGGCAAAAAGGGAATTGGCAGCAGCAGAACTCGAGGCACGACGACTCTCGCTAGCTCGGCGCCCATCTGCTCCCAAAATTCCACACCCTGGTGACTTTCAGACCGCTGCAATGATGTCTGTTGTTGGTGGGAATCTACCGGAAAGCCCACCCTCGTCAGGCGGGTCTTTCAACAAACGGGTCCGATCCAAGAGCAACGCCAGCAAAAGGTCACCGACCTTTGCGAATGGATCTGACTCAGGTTCGTCTACTCGAGGGCGTTCCGGAACTGTCGGTCTACCAGCTACGCCAAAGGCAATGCGACGTCCCAAATACAGTGAAGGATACGTTGATGACGAAGCACCAGCCATGCCAGAAATGCCTCTGACGCTCCCGAGCACGGTGTATCAAGCAGAAGCGGCCAGAATCAGCCGGTCCATGTCGGTACCAGTGGTTGAGTTTCACCAAACACCGGTTCCCGCCGACCTTCCCCATCACCCAAGGTTTAATCCTCATATGCCGCGCAGCAGATCAACCAGCAGGACTCGAGGACCACGGGGGCATCGACGTGAGAACTCTGGAGAGCTAGGCGTGTCGACTTATGGGTCGCCCCCGTCGGTCTCTGTGAATATTGAGCCTGACATTATTGTGGACAATACGAAAACCGTTCCCCCAATTCTTCCGGAGCTACAGCATTTGAACACGCCTCCCCCGCCACCACCTGCTCCTAGGGGAAGGGAAATGGTGTCGAGTCAAATCATCACAGATAATGCTCGTGTAGGTCATGAACTTGCACGGCCAATGACGACCGGTGCTGACGCGCAGTCTATGCGTAGGATGTCCGTTGACCATCGACGAGGTCGCAGCATCAACGAGACTTTTGCAAGCAAATTCAGAAATCTTACCGGTCGAATGCGAAGCACCAGCCGTGGACCTGGTGTACGTTCCCCACCGACAGAATCTGATAAGAATGGCATCTCTCCGTATGAGAGCGTTCAAGTGCCACGCGATTGATCTTTCCTCCTTCTGTCTTTTTGTTTTCTCTTTCATACCACTCACTATTACAACTAATTGTACGCAAACGAAGTTACGAATCTCTTTTACTTCGAATATCCATCTGCTATACATGCTGTACGATTACCACTATGCATCTTGTTTTCTTTTTGAACTTTACTTTGATACACTTGTTCGTATCTGTTTCCAGCCTTGAGCAGTTCACTCCATCTTATACATACATATTTCTGGTTATTTGCTTTGCTTTGTTGTGTTCGAATTCTCGTTTCAAGAATTGTTCTTGAGGAAAGAAGTTTATAGTGTAGCCCGCGAGGGCGATTACAATGGCGAATTTGTGCGGACAAACTATGGATTAAGTACTAAGTATATATATCCATGATACGTAGTGAACTGAGTCGTAGTGTTTGTTGCCTTTCCCCGGAATTGTTGACAGCAACAAGATGCTGACTAAGCGCTGATCGACGTCAGGTTATTCCGAGCGGAGTGCAAGCTCCGAGTGGCCAAGACCTTCTCCTCACGAGCTCCTCACTCATCTACAACTCCAACACCACAACAGAACTCGATAGCCACAATGGTCCTCGACGACACCTCCTCATCACAAACAACCCTCGACCCCTCCAAAGAAACCTCAACCTGGGACAGCCCCGACCTCTCCTCGCGCCATGCCTCCGTCTTCCCCCTCAAAATCAACCGCGAACACCTCCAACGGCCAAACCCCTTTGTGCTATGGGTCGGTTTCGCAGGTCCCTGGAACTGGGAGCGAACGGTCATGTACCGTCTTTCGCAACAACTCGAGACTGTAAAGGGATTACTCCGACGAGATCTGACGCAGACGGAACTAGATGCGTTGACGGAGCATGCAAGTCGGGAAATGAATACACGCAGAATCGGGCTTCCGGTTGGTGTGACGGCGGGGTCGATACATGCTTATTATACCCTAAGAAGAAGATTGAATATGCCGAGCAACGTCTCCTTCTTCGAAAGTTTCAGGACTGCATGGCGTCTTGCCGCCGTGCAGGACCGACGTTCGGCCGCGTTTGCGGCTGGATTGAGGCTTGGGGCTTGGGTGTTTTTTATGGCTGGTAATTTTGGTGGGTATGCTACGTACAAGTTCACGGTTGCGTTGACGTCGGATCCGAGACTGGGCGATTTTAGGGAAGCTGTCAAACGGTATGCGGAGGCGAGGGCGCAGAGGTTGGAGGGCTACAAGGAGAAGGCGAAGCAGAGGAGGGAGGGTATTGATGCTGTGAGGCATGCGGGCGCGACGGCTAGTGCGGAGGAGGCTGGCGAAGAATATAAGGGGGTGGAAGGTCAGAGCGTTGGTACTTATGGGCAGGCGGAGGAACGGGGGCAGAGTGATGCGCCGCCGTATCAGACGTATCAGACTCCGTCGAGGGGGTACGAGACGCCTCGCTCTTATACCGATAGTTCTTCGGGTTCCTCAGACTTTTTTGACGATGCCAGTCCGACGGCACCAGAGTATCAAACCCCAGTAACAACATCCAAACCATCATCGAATGAAAATGCATGGGACCGCATCAGACGCGAAAACGCCTCTCGAGCATCAATCTCCGCGCCATCATCACAATCTAGCTGGGGACGACCACAACAACAAACCACATCTTCGGAATACTCATCGTACGAAAGCGAACAACAATCCGGCCAGCGAGAACGGGAATCTGCTCAGCGAGATTTCGATAGAATGCTTGATGCGGAGAGACAAGTGTCGCAGCAGGGTGCGGGAGATGAGAGCAATAGTAATAAGAAAGGATGGCGACGGTGGTAGTTTGTTCCCCGAAGTTTCTTGTATGATATTTGCATAGCTAGTTATCAATTGATGTAGCTGATAGCAGGAGGATTAGGGTAATCTCATAACCCCACTATGTATATCAAAGCTTAACCCTATCTAATCAATTGCGATAAGTAATCAATCAAAATGACGCCATCAACTCCCCCTCTCTAAAGCAATCTCTCACCATTGATTTACCTAGGTAGGATTACAAAGTCGGTTTGGATGGGAATTGATTTCTAAGCAGGTTAAAGCAGCTGGGTTTATAAGCCATTGGCATTCCCAGGTATGTATCATTGGAATGTGACTCAATTATCTAACTACCTAGGCATTGATATTGATTGATAAACCTCATCCCAACCAAGACAACCATAAAAAGTATCAATACAAAATGGCAGCAAAGAAAGCAATCGCCGTCATCGCCGGCGTCGGCCCTGGAACTGTACACCTCTCTCTTCCATCACTTTCGAAATATCTAACTAACTTGGCGATAAAAGGGCTCCTCAATAGCCCGTAAATTCGCCCAAAAATATCCCGTCGTCGTCCTCGCACGCAATCCCGCAAACTACACCGAAGTCGTCGACACCATCAACGCTGCTGGCGGGCAGGCCATAGGTCTCAGCACAGACGTCTCAGACCCTTCCGCTGTGTCCAGCGCATTCCAGAAGATAACCACGGAATTGTTCCCCGGTAGTCCTATTGCGGCTGCTATTTTCAACTCTGGTGGCGGGTTTGTCAGAAAGCCATTTTTGGAGTTGACGACGGAAGAGTTTCAGGCGGGATGGGAAGGTCAAGTTAAAGGCGCTTTCTTGTTTTCGCAGGCTGTGCTGCCGTTGTTGCTTAAGGGTGTGGAGGAGAAGAGTGAACATCCGCCGAGTTTGATATTTACCGGTACATATCTCCCCCAAAACCCTACTTGACAAGGAGATAGGTATTGACGATAGACAGGTGCAACGGCAAGCGTCCGCGGCTCAGCCCTCTTCGGCGCCTTCGCAAGCGCAAAGTTCGGCCTTAGGGCCCTCTCGCAGTCTTTGGCAAGAGAATTCGGCCCCAAGGGAGTGCATGTCGCGCATGTCATTGTTGATGGTGTGATTGATATTCCGCGTACGAAGGGATATGTCTTTGAGCATGAGGATGCGAAGATTAGTCCTGATGCTGTAAGTCTGCTCCTTCCCCCCTCAGAGGTAATGAAGGTGTGCTGACGATGTAGATTGCCGATTCGTACTGGTTTTTGCATACGCAGCCGCGGACGACGTTTGCGTATGAGTTGGATTTGAGGCCGTATGTTGAGAAATGGTAATTTACTTTACGAGGATCTTGAGACCAGTACCTAGGTAATTTAATGAATAAGAATGACAATGTATTGCAAAGCACATTTTATGACCGGCTCATGCTATAGAATCATCAACAAAGCAATCTAATATATATGATCAACCATCGCCGTCAACTGCAACCTCCTCACCCAGCGTCTCGCCCGTAATCGAAACACCATGCAACCTCGCCAACCGCTCCTCTTCCTTCTCCATACGTATCCGCTCCGTCTCTCTACGCAGCGCCTCCAAGTTCCACACTCCGTCATCATCACCTTCTTCGTCCGACTCCTCATCGCTGTCGCCTGCAGCACGCCAATTGCCAGATTCGAAGAGCGTACGACCCGTAGCTTCTTTGGCCTTGCGCGCTTCTTCCTCGGCGGCCTTTTTGTCGAGTCGTTTCTTCTTCCACTCGGCAAAGGACTCGGGTGTGACAGGTGTCAGGGTACCCGTGAGTTTGTGTCGTTCGATTTCGAGAAAATCTTCTAGAGTGAGTGTGTTGAGGGGCGATTTGTCCATGAGCGCTTTTTCGGCGGCACGTTGCTCCTTGGTTTTGAGTACGAATCTATGCACGTCAGCCTTACAACTCGTGCAAACAAACAGAAAGCAAAGAAAGGGGCATACCCAGGAGGCAAAGCATGTCGATACATGCACTTATCACCACCATTCGGACACGTCCAGAACCAACCATATTTCTGATTCTCCACCGCCTCAATGAAATATTTACACACTTTGTCGGTCGTCGTCTTCGGATTCCCGTGTTTACTCAACACCACATCTCTCAATTTCGCCTCATCCCACTGATCAATCGTATCTTTCTCCTTGCCATTAGCAGCAGCCTCCGCATCTCTCGAATCAGAGTACAAATCCCTCTTGGCCGCTTTCCTTTCCACGCTAAGATCGTGGCTGAATTTACACTTTTTGCCCTTGTCGCAGTGTCCCTGTTTATAGAACTGGCACACGACGGTCATGGGATCCACACCAAAGGGCACTTTTTGTACTTGGACGGGTTTGAAGAGTTCGGCGGTATCCTTTCTGGCTTGTTCTTCGGCAGCCTTTTCGGCGGCTCGACGCGCCTTTTCGGCTTCTTTCCTTTTCTCGTCGGCATTTTTGTTGGACTTGGCTTGTGCTTCAAGTTGGGCTATTTGTCGGCGGGCGCTTCCTCCTTTTTTCTATCGTTCAGAGTCAGAACTAGTCGAGAATAGCGAGTGGGCTGGGCACGGTGCCACTAGGGTTGACCTACATTTTTCATACCAAAAGTCTTTCCACGTCAGTCTTCGCTCCTATCATTTTCCCTAGACATAAAAGAACTCACCTTATCCTCCACCGACGCCTTCTTCTTCTTGGGCTGATCTGCTCCTTTCTTTGGCGGCATGTCGGCGACAGCCCTTTCCCTGGGCTGGGCTCAACGTCTCTATGGTTGTATCAATGGAGCAAAAATGAACGTGGCAAAACGATAAAACGGCCACAGAAATGTGTGACCTAGCCACTTGAAAAGGTCGTGTGAGTATGGAGATAAAATATAGCGACGCAATGGCGACCACCACAAAGTTGTGGGCTCTTTGTAGATTAGTCTCATTTTGCACTTGATGCCCGCACTATCTTTGGTGGGGAAGTCACGTGTTAGTGCCTGATTTTTTAGGTGGCAACTCATACCACATTTCGGCAAGTGTTTCTCATCTGTTGATTGATTACTATACGAACACTATTGTACAGCTAATGGTTTGTGCATACATGCTCATTATGTCGTAAGTCGTAGGCGTGCTACAGCTTCGTCCCCTCGCGACCACCATCACTCAATCGCCGTGGCGTTACCCCATATCCAGAGCCAGGGCCAGGTCCGGGTCCAGGAGCTGGTCGACTCGGACCAGGATTTGAATCTCCTCCTCCAGCAGCACCAAGTCGATGGCCTTGCTGCAACCGAGGATTCAACAGCCAATGCATTTGCATTCGTATTGTATTGATTGCGGCGCTTGTATGAGCCAAGTCTTCGTTGACACGCATGCTTTCGTTTAATATCGCCATACTAGCTCGGGCGTCAAGGTCCGTCATTGCGTGTGATAGCTGAGATACTTCCTCTCTTAGAGATTCATGTAGAGACAGTAGATATGTCATTGCGGTTGAGGATGACAGTTGTGATGAGCGGTCATTATCTTCAACCTCTCCAAATCCAGATTGAGATTGATCCTGAGCCACTTCGTCACCGAATTGGCGTTGATTCCGACTCTCAGGCATGATTCGCGCACTTTCCATCAGAGTAGAGCGTATATTGGCGATTCCATCTTCAAGAATTTCATTCCTCTGTCGTAATTGTCGGATCGTCATGTCCAGTCCGTCAATGCGCGAGTTTTGCACTTCTAGATATGGGCCCATGGTAATTAACGGGCAGCTTCGTTCGTGTATGGTCAAATCCGAACGCTTGAGCTTAGCAGGACATCCATATTTTGACGCCTGACATGGATGAATAGCTTCAGGACACGTCTCGATATGTTGCTCCAATGCGCTACGAAATACCGTAGCGCCACAATCAGGACAAGTTGTCCGTAAGCTAGGACACTGTTGATCTTGATGTTCCTACTCACATATTAGACGATTACAACCTCTATCAGGAGAAACATGCTCACCTCTAAATCCTGCTCCATGACATCCTCCTCGCAAGCTTCACATTTCACCGTACTGTGCATACACTTTTCAGCGTTTAGATTCTTCTTGCGCGTCTTTTGCTCGCAGGTCAAATCCGGGCATTTCATCAACTTGTAATCGCAGTACTTGTCCACATGCAACTGCACATGTCCACGGGCCATAATCTCCCCGCAACCTTCACCGGAATACGGACATCGTACTCGCACATCATCGCACATATTAATCAATATCTTCGGCACTCTGCCACTGATATCTCCGCGAGCACGACAAGACGGACATCGAAAGTCCCTTGAGTCAGAATCATTGGACATGATGGCGTCGTTGATGCATTTTTGGCAAAACACATGGTCACACTGAAGTCGCAAGGGTCGGATAAAGGGGCAGTGACATATAGGGCACATTAGATGCTCGTCGTATGTCGAGACGTAGTCCAGTGCTCTGAGGTCAACGACCTCTTCTACCCCGCGATCTAGATCCATTGTCGTAAGAAGGTCGGTGATGTCCATGTAGAGAGCTAGGGGCGTCGATATTATTTATATTCCGTTAACCACCTCTGATACCGACTCTGCTAAGACCATGGAGTAACACAAATAGCGAAAGGGGTCGCCAGTATGAGAGCTGATGCACCCAGCTAGGGATTAGTTTCCTTTGATAGGATGATGGTCCAGTGGCTGAAACAGATATGCTCGATCTGCAAGAATTTGTTTTGTTCTTTCAGTCACATAGCAAGAAGCCCTAGATGTATCAAACCCAACAAAGGATGTATCAAGGGTCGTAGTTCTGTTGTAGTCGAGGAGGTTGAAGGTTCAAAGTTCCGGCTATCTCAAAATTGCCATCAGAAGAAGGAACCACCCAGGCACATGCCGAAGTGATCCGTCGATCCGATCACACTCAATTACTGTCCACTTGTCAATCTTTGATTCAATTCACAACACTTCTGCGCTGGAGCTCTACTTTTGACTACAACGAGTAGACACTATTGACAACCACTAATCGTTTGCGGACAGACCACGCTCGACTTAAGCTCAGCACGGGATCTGAAGCCGCGGCCTGGCCCCGTTTCAGGCAACTCATTTCATTCACAACCAGTCGAACACCATCATCTACATCAATCTCGGTGCATCAGATATACGATCCTATGATCTCGGCATATCTTCTGGTTGCCAGCATAAATACTTAAATAGCACAGACGATTGAGATAGGCAACATGTCGAACCCATCCCAACTCTTCCTCCTAGCAGACCACATCAAACTCTCCCTCCTCGAACGACAACGCGCAATATCCCTCAACCTCGAACCAAACACACAAGACGGAGAAATCTCGCGATCTTTAGAATCGTTCCGCGAAAGTCTCGAGCGCCTTGAAAATGTCAATAACATAGACGACAATACGCAAGAACAAATACGCACCCTACGCACTCAATACGACGACTTTGCATCTCAATTCTATGGAAACAGCGAAGAGACAAGCGATGCCACAAAGATACCCAATGATCCCTCGCTAGGCCCAGATTTTGCGCATGCGACTCGCGGGACGAATCTACAGCAACCTATCCCGCAACATCCGATCTCCAAATCGGTGCGGTTTACGGACGCAGATGGCGATGACGATGATGCAGAATACAACTCCAACAGAGCGGCATTACTACAACCCTACCGCGACGACCCGAATAACACCCGTGAAGAAGGACGAGCATATCTCGACACCAATAATCTCGATAACCAACAAATCCACGCCCATCACCAACGGATCCTCTCCGAACAGGATGCGCAGTTAGATACACTGGGCGAATCCATCGGGCGCCAGCACCAGCTCAGCATTCAAATTGGCGATGAATTAGAAGGACATATTGCGTTGCTAGATGATGTGGATGAGCATGTTGATCGGCATCAGGGACGACTCAATAATGCGCGCCGCAGACTGGACAAGATTCGAAGGAAAGCTGGGGATAACTGGAGTATGATGACAATTGTTGGGTTGATTATTGTGCTTGTTATTTTGATTGTTATACTCAAGTAGTTTTTCTCTTTTTCGGGCAAGTTTGTATGGCGTTGTGGTTGTGTTTGGTTATGTATCTCATGATACCACTCTCTTTTTATCTCTTTTTATCTACCATGAAATAGACATGATTCTGTCTCATCATTCATATTGATATTGATATTGATCTGCAGCAAGCAATATCCCATTTTCCCAATTTCGGTTAATTATTTACACAGTGCCAGAGCTGCAAAACCAGTAATGTTCCCATGCATCACATCATTTTCTTCCACCACGGAGGTCCTCGCAGAAAGTAGGATCATTTCTTCTGTTTCTTCAACGCCGCCTCCTTCGCACTCCTGACGATGTCATCAACGCCCGCGGTCGACGACTCTCCTCTATCAGCTTTCACGCCTGCCTCGCTCTCGCTCGCAAGCTGTTCTTTCCAACCCGCTTTTCCGGACTTGACATCTTTGAGGTTCTCTTCTTTGTGGGATTCGTATTCATTGGAGAGATTATCTCTGTCTGTGACATTATTAGCATGGAACCCCACATGCACGGAGGAGACTGAGGTGAAGAGGGAGGGAATACTGCGATCAGATTCTTTCAGTGCCCGTTGGATAGAAGATGTTGAGAATGCTGCTGATGGTGCTACTCGTGATGAAGCGCTCAATGTGGTTGGGAGGGAGGTGGTGAAGGGGCGGATCGTTTGGCGAAGATAAGGGAGTGAAGCCATTGTTCTTTTCCAGTTCTTCTTCTTCTTCTTTCTTAATTCGACTTTGGAATTGTAGGTTGTCAATGGTTGGTGAGATTGTTGTATCCGGTAGATATATATCACGGATACGGCTCAATTGAGAGTTCGTATGAAGGTAAACGATTGAATAGTCGAGTCGAAGCCAATGTCAGTGTTTGATTTAATAAGCAATAAATTTCAAGTAGCGAGAGAAGAAGTACCAGGTTATATACGAAAGCACCGTCATGCCATCAACGGATGGTTTGGGTGGTCGAGCCATAGGCTATGACGTCAGAACGACGATTTCTGTAGATGCCTCAGGTTGCACACGACATCCTCGGTTTTACTATGTACACCACCCATAGTTGCGTCCACGATATACATTCCTACAGGGTACATCGAGATAGAGATAATGAGAAGCAATATATTCGACGGCCTGTATAAGACCAGAACTCCAGACCAGGCAGGTCATCATTTCACCACCCCATACATATGCCCCAATGGATATCCGCATAGACAACGAAATCAACAGAACGATAAGAAATAAACAAGAAAACGAGGGCTCTCCCGATGCCCAGATATCTTGACAACAGAATGCTCGAGAAATCACACAAAAACCAATAACAAAATCACACCCAATGCAGACATGTATCGTTTCCGCCGTCTAGTAAAAGAAAAATCAAATCAATCAAGCAAACAACCGTTCCACCCCAGTTACATCCATCCCAGTGATATAGTGGTATAATGATAAATGATGTAGAAGAACATATTACCGAAGAATAAATGCGTGTCGTAGAGTGTGTTCAAAACAAGTCGTAGGTCGAAAGTCGCCGAGATCCAAAGAAAAACTCCCCCAACACGAGGCATGCGTTTGTGATATCTTGAGAAACCAAGAACAAGAAAGTAAATAAAACAAATGCTGCGCTTTCTATACACTGTAGCAGCAATCGTGCACCAGGCCGAAAACGAAATTTTGGTATATTTTTTTCCCGTCGTAGAAAAGAGAAATGCCGTCACAAATGGTCGAGTCGAAATGCAAAACATGTACGCCGTCGCTGATCTGCAAGTATCGTGGGTAAAAGGCCGAGAAAAGCAATGTAGTCGTCGTCGTCAAATAGAAAAATATATACAATATTGACAGAAATTCTTTTTTTTTTGATCAGAGAATGTATGGTCAGTAGAAAGAATGGTGTCGTGCAATGATCGTCGAGACCGAAAGAAAGAAAACCAAACTCCTCTTACCCAGATGATGCAAATGAGACGAGCGACGGCAGAGAAATGAAGTCACAAGGCATGCCTAATGAAAAGGGAAGTCTGACCATGAGCCAGGACTTTCGAAATACGACGAGCTTACCACCGACGCTGGTTCTGCATCATGCTGGGATTGATTGAAGTAGGAGGGCTGGCAAGAGTAATGCCGGTCTGTGGGTTCACAATCGGAATGACTTTTCGGGCACGAGCAGCCGCGGGCTGCTGGAAATGCATGGCATTAATATTATGGTTCATGGCGGCCGCAGCAACATTGTTGACATATGAAGCTGTGGTGGAGGGACCGGGTGAGAGCGAAATGCTTGGCGTCACCTGTTGCTGGGCGGGTTGAATCTGGTGCTGCAGAGGTGAGGACTCCGGAGAACCGCTGGACAGGGATGAGCGATCAGATGCAGATGAGTTGATAGAATGCAACTACGTCTGTTAGTAAATTCAAAATCAATGGACAGATTATGCTGATAAACGAACATCGTCTTCGGTAAGCAGATTAGGACAGAATTCCAGATCGTCATCCAAATCAAACGAGCGACCAGCCTCGAAACGCTGACGGAAAGCCGTAACCGTAGGAGCTTCGACCATTTCCCGCATGGTCTTTACATTGCGAGATTGCCGCTGGGCATTCTGAGCGGCCATGCTGCGAGGCCCTCTTCGGCGACCACTGTGGTGATTGTTGGATTGTTGCATGTGGGCATTGACGACGGCATGATTTTGCTGTTGCTGGTGTTGACCGTAGAAATATGCAGAAGCCATGGTGTATATATGTGTTGGTGTGGTATGTAAGCGATTTCAACAGATGAAACAAACAATGAGCGTTGTCTAGTCTTTAGATTGAACCGGATAGATTGAACCAATAAGGAATACAAGTAGATGGAAGGAAATGAATATAAGAAAGATTGTAGTAGACGGGAGCGTAGGTAGAATTGGCGAAGTTGAGAGAGTTGGAGTTGTACTGAGTTGGGATGATGAGTGTGGGATGGATTGGACAGAAGGAGAGAGAGAAGAAATTAACGATGGCGGGACAAATAATAAAGGCTGTCGGGGAACGTCTTAGTACTGGTGGGAGCACTGCCTGGACGAGGAGTTACCTACGTACTGTTACGATACTAGTCGAGGCACTAATACATGGTTGCAGGCGAGAACAGCCATTCATGTTGTGACTAGTGGAGCCGTTGAGCAAGGGCAATACCATTTTTGACCGTATTGTTGAGTACCTTACTAAAGAAGAGTGACTCAACATTCGTATCCTGTAGCATGTTCTAGTATTACGCTTGTAAGCAGATCCACCTCTATGCAGTTCTTCTTCAAGCGGAACCAATGACAGTGAGTCTCAGTAAGCCGCTAGTCGTAAAGCTAGTGGCAAACCCGAAATCAGCCAACCATTTTGGGCCAAAAGTGGATCCAGTTCCCAATTATGCTATGTCATTTCAGCCACCATATGGGTACTCCGTATTGAATACATCCAATCAGTGGCATGTTGAGAGCGACTCGTGTCGGCGGCATGCTCTGGATGGAGTCTGCCGTTTTCTTTTCTTACAGACAGCAAATAACATGACGTTGACCCATTCCGATGGCACCTTACTGGTTGACTTTGGCTGGTTTTGCTGTGCTGGCAAGTATTATTACGAACATTGTATTATTCATACAAATTCATACATGAGATCTCCATTGTATGGTCTCACTTGAAGCATGTCATCAAATCCACAGTCGATCTAATTGATATCATTATCTGAACAGTGTGACAACTAGATCACCTCATAACAGAACAATCGCGGCATAGGGATCACTACGTACGTGGTGACCAGGCATGGCTATGCAGAATCCATGGCTAAGCCTCTGGAATCCTGGCAAGGTGCGGACTGCGGAACAGAGACGGAGTACTCCGTACCTGCGTCCGCTGGGCGAGATGCCGACGCTCCCGTAAGAGTTCATCATCATTCCTCGATTGATCCAGTTCTAGCATTAGCCATGACTGTGATTCTGGGTATTCTAAAATGATGAGTACGTACGTGAATGATCCATGTAACACTATCATAGCTGGCAACCTGATAGAATCTCCTAACACCCATATCAACAACATGACTTCTGCGTCAGTGTATGGAGTATGTCGTATTGTAAGCGGAATACCATACCAGCCGTAACCTCAGAACTCGCCTGTGCAGCTGACCTGGAAAATTCTCGACTAACAGCCTAAACAGCGCTAGTGCCCTATCGATGGCGCTATTTTCTAAGAGGCAACTTTGGCCAACGATCTTCAAGGATCGTCCTCTCTAACCGGAACTCTCAGTTCCTGACACTGCGGAGTAAGAGTACTCCGTGGCCAGCGCTTGCCAAGTTGCCATGCTATTTTTGCATTGCCGTTTCACTGCAGAAGCATGAAGCGTTCACGGCGTATGATCAGTTAGTTTTGTTTGGGGTTGATTACTTGCATAGTCTTATCTTCAGATGTAGACTTGTACATGAGTCGATTCGGTCGAACACCCATTGTCTGATCAGGTCACGTGTACCCAAAACGAGGCTGTCTCCGACTTTCAATACAATGACAATGACAATGAGACTTGAGTAATAGGAAGACCCTACGGAGCATACTTGCATTGTTCTAACTTTCCGACAAACTTCAAAGCAATCACCATCATGGCTAGTCAATCGCCCTCATGGACGGGACGGCATGCCTTTCGTGCATACACTTTGTATCCATTCATGCAACACCCTCTCTCCCGACGATTGGATGAAACCAGTCTAGTCACCGCTTCTTCGCTCGCACTGATGCCCAGCCACTTTTGTATCATGATATGCATAGACCTGGTTGACTAACCAGTAAATATCGATTTGATCGAAGAAATTTTCTTGGTCTTTTGTTGCTGCATTGAGTCTGGTGCATGAGTAGCGTGACAGGTGGAGGTGGGATTCGCCTCGATTTAGATTTCGATTTTGTTTACTCTGTAGGATCTTTACATTGATTTGGATGTGGTCTGTGTTACCGTGGTAGTGTCTGTGCTTGATTCCAGGCTGGTGGCCTGATTTCTGAGGTTGCACAATTCATACTGTGTAAATAACTATGTAGTATTCAATTCATATGACTTGGTAAATAGTGAGACAGATATCTCTAACAAGATAGGCTGTATACTCATTTATCTGCATTTCGAGTCTTGATCATCCTCGATATGATCTCCTTGCACTGCTGAATATTCACTCCATCCATAACCTCGTACAACGATATCATCTCCTGCGTGCATTCGATAACAGCCTTGATATCAACCTCGCTTTCCGCGAGCCAAGTAACGATCCTTGAAATCCTCGGGTCTGGTCTCGTTGCTCCTGCTGCGCCTGGAGCATTTGAGCCGCCCAATGCAGACAGCGTCACGCCCAGCCCAGCTTCTCGGAGAGATGTAGATATCGGAGGCGGATTGGCGACTATTGCTCCATGGCCATATGGATTGCGATGAGCGGCCCCGCCGCCACCACCGCCAAACATGACCGCGAGCAAAATGGCCATTACTGCGATGACATGCGGTGGATAGAGGAGTGGTAGATCTGTCTGATAATGATCACTAATCAAGGTCGTAGCCTGACTGACGTCCTCAGTCGTCAATTCGAGTGGTTTTGTCAATTCCATAACCGTTCGGTAAGGATGATGAACTATTAATTGTGAATGCATTTCGGAAATGAGATAGAATTCGCATTCTCCGATTTTGGCCGGGTCGTTGGTGATGAATTCTGGCCATAGTTGGCGGGCTTCGCTGCTTACGACCCGGATGTGTTGGGGACATTCTTCCATTTTGCAGGCGAGATAGAATGCCGTGACCATGACTAGGTACGGATTCGTCTGTCGGAAATCGACTTTTGTGTAGAATCTTTTCATGTAGACTTGGGCCGTTGAGATGGCCTGTTGCCGTGAATGCGTCAGTTTCGCGAGTCTACATAGCTCTATTATCTTGTTAGTGACCTGCTCCGGGGTAGATAATAAGACAAAAAGCGAACCTGTTTTTAAAAATATGTTGATGACTCTCACATCCGGAAGCTGAATTTGGTGATCCTGGCTTTTGTCTTTTAGATTTTCTCTGATTTCGGCCAGTCGCTCGCGAGTGAACATCCAATGCCGACGTTGAGTCGACACCCAAAAATTTGCTGCCATGGTGGCGCGTCAAGTATGGGCTCGCATGAATTGCGCTATACATAAGGACACCAAAGAATTGTCATTGTTGACAAATGGTATGCTATACTGTCATCGTCTGACGTTCCCGCTTTCCCGTTGATGTTCGGTCACTTGATGCCTGTGTAAATATGTGGTGTGTATATATTCCGGAAAAGACAGGACTCCCAAGTTTGTCCAACCAAGCTGTGTCAGCAGTAATCGCCCAGTGATTGTCGGTAGTATTGTCAATGAACTGCTTATATTGAATCTTGAAGACGACTGATGTTGGACATTGAAACGATAAGGCGCTGTTCCCAAACAAGAATAGCGCCATATTTCCAATATTGTCACCCTGATTGGCCAAAATCACCGTGATAGCCAGAAGAGCCGAGCCATCCCGATGACATGGCGTTCTGTCCTGTACTTGAACATCATATCCAAGAATCAGTTCAACATTTGAAGCAAGGCAAACACTCGATCTGTTCTTCGCCAAATATATTTACAAGCAAGGATTATCGGTGCCGCCCCTTGAGCGGCACTCGTACATTCAATCACCACATCAAAGAATGATTGTGTCGACTTCATGACAACGATTTTTTCCACCTTCCGCCCGCGAAGATGAAGCCCCTCGGAAATCCGGACAGGGTCGACAAGCTATGGGAGGTTATCGATACCCGGAGACAGGGTTACGTGGACTTTAATGGCTTGAGAAAGGGACTTCGAAGAATGGATCATCGTGAGCGCTTCAATTTCCCAGTTATCTACTGTTTACTTGCGCCCGCGCGCGTGCCCCTCCTAGTAGCTGCTCGTATAGTAACTGACAGTATTGATTGTTTCTTTTCGGCCATGCAGCTCTCAAAAATGCAGATTCTATGCTTCAGCAAGTTTTCAGAACGGTAGATACGAGCGGCGATGGTCGGATACAATATGGAGGTACGTTGTGCTCAAGGATGACGCTGCGGTGCAAGATTTGACGGTCGTCAACATCACAATATAGAATTTCGCGACTTTGTCTCTCGTGCCGACGAAGCGTTGTGGGAGTTGTTCAAAAGCATTGATCGAAATCAGAACGGCGAAATAGACAGGTCGGAATTGAGAGAGGCATTTTCTAGTGCGGGGATTACAGTATCAAGCTCTATGCTTGATGAGTTTTTGGCTCAAGTGGACCGAAATAATGACGGGGTTATAAGTTATAACGAGTGGAGGTAACGTTCTATATACTAAGGAGAAGACCGTGAGGGGTTTCAATTGCTGATTGGATCTGCAGAGACTTCCTACTTTTCCTACCAACTGAAGTCACCAACATGCGCACCGTGCTGTCATACTACAAGGCAACGGGAAATCTAAACCCGGAAGGAGACGTCGACATCAGTGATACTCTACAGGGTTTAGGTATTGGAATCCCGACCCTGTCTCATTTCTTACTACATGCCCTAGAAACAACTCTGTACTGTACCCTTCGCGTTCCGCTCTCAATAATCATGAATGCCGCGCCATTCAACCTGGTAGCTGTTGCATATGCAGAGACGCCCGATGCTGAGCCAGCCTCCGATCCGGACCCGGACTTGGTTGTGTTTGACAGGGATGTTGATGTTGATCGTGATCGTGATTATGAGCTGGAGTGGCTTTCTGTTTCCCAACCTGTAGCTATGTGGCTGTCAGTACGCTCTTATGAACTGCAGTTGACCGACATCTTCCCTCACTTAGGTTATTTCATCGCCGGTGGAGTTGCTGGCGCCGTCTCACGGACAGCTACCGCGCCCCTCGACCGTCTGAAAGTGTATCTCATCGCCCAGACTGGCGTACGTGAAGAGGCTGTCCGTGCGGCTCAAAAGGGTGCCCCTGTGAACGCCATGCGGAAGGGAATTCAGAGTCTGGTCGATGCGACAAAGGAGTTGTGGAAGGCTGGAGGGATTCGGAGTCTTTTTGCTGGTTTGTCTCTCATCTTTGTAACTATGTTGCATTATGCTCACTATGCAGGCAATGGACTCAACGTTGTCAAGATTATGCCGGAATCTGCCATCAAATTTGGTGCCTACGAAGTAAGTTTTCGAATTCTCTTTCCAGGCGATCTGATTGACACGTTGTAGGCATCGAAACGGGCATTCGCGCGTCTTGAAGGACACGATGATACAAAAAAGATCAAACCAGTTTCCCAATTTCTGTCCGGTGGCCTTGGTGGCATGGTAGCTCAATGTTTCGTCTACCCGATTGACACATTGAAATTGTGAGCACCTTTCACCTCCATACTGCGAACATATCTAATTGGTATAGCCGTATGCAATGCGAAGTCGTCCAAGGAGGCGCCCAAGGCAACAAACTCATAGCCGAAACTGCACGAAAGATGTGGCAGAGCACCGGCGGCTTTGCCTTCTTCCGTGGCTTACCTCTCGGTCTCGTCGGCATGTTTCCCTACGCCGCAATTGATCTATCAACATTCGAATATCTTAAACGAAGAATCCTCGCAAGAAAAGCGCGACAAAACAAATGCCACGAAGATGACGTGGCTCTGAGCAACTTTACGACAGGAGCTATTGGTGCTTTTAGCGGTGCGCTTGGTGCATCTTTCGTCTATCCGCTCAATGTGCTGCGAACACGATTACAAGCACAGGGTACCGTCTTACATCCCACGACATACGATGGTATCGTGGATGTGACGCGGACGACTTATCGTACTGAGGGCTTCCGCGGATTCTACAAGGGCATCACGCCGAACATGCTCAAAGTTGCGCCAGCAGTGTCAATCAGTTACATTGTCTACGAGAACTCGAAGCGCTTTCTGGGTCTGAGATAATCATATCCCTCTTTCTCGACAAATATTATATACCCTTCAATCGGAACCGGGGCGACACTTCTTTCTTTGCTGATATCCTGCCACACATACCACATACATACATACACATCACAAAACATCCTCATGTCCTATACCACAGTCATCTCCTATGCCTATATACTCCTTCGTCTCATTTCATCTGTCCATTCCCGGATCCACATTGTACTTGACAGCAATGCATGCATGGTAAGGCGTTCTTTCATCAACGATCACATTTCATCTGTTGGATAAAGTTTCTTTATCATATCATTCCCCTTTCTCCTTTTTGGCTGGACAGTTGATACAGAGAGAATGGAGGGTGAAAAGAAAGAGAAGATACACATAGAATCTGTGGCATTGGGTTACATACATAAATATGTTAGACTTTAATACAAACATTCACCCGATACATGAAAACCCTCCTCCTTACATCCTGTAATATAATTCATAACTTAATGCTTAACAGCATTAACCTCCTTATCCTTCGGCAAAATATCCGGCACAGGTCCCAACGGCGTAATCCCAAACGGATTGATTTGCGCATGGGACTTTGTGTAATGTTTCTTAATATGCTCGAACTGCGTCGTTTCGCCAAAGGCCGGGATGTCCCAGTACAAATGCCTCAACCATTTATGGATCGCGGGATATCCAGACCTAATATCACGCAGGTTTGTCTTGAAGTGTTGCACGTATACGGCATCGAAGCGGGCGATTGTTGTGTAGAGGCGAATATCAGACTCGGTGACGCTGTCGCCGTACATGTACTTTCTACCGGTCAAATGGGCCTCGACTTTGTCGAGCGCGGCGAATAGGGTGATAACGGCCTTTTCGTATGCTTCCTGTGTAGTCGCGAAGCCGGATTTGTAGACGCCGTTGTTGATGTCGTTGTAGATCCATTCGTTTGAGGATTCGATCTCTGCGCGGAGAGAGTCGGGGAGGAGGTCGATTTTAGCGTATTGTTCGGGAAGGAGGGAGTCGAATTCGTGGTAGAACATGCGGATTATTTCTGAGCTCTGTCCATAATAATATTAGCACTTGGCTGAAGGATGGAGAGGGGAGGAGAGGGGATGGACCTCGTTCGAGACAATGCGCTTCGTCTTGGTATCGTACAAAGTCGGCACGGTGAAACGTCCTGTATACTCCGGGTCTACGTCAAAGTAGATGTCGCGCAGATGCGAGAATCCGGGGTGGACTGGGTCGGGACGGACATAGTCCCCTGGGACGTTTTCATCTGGTGTGACGAATCGCCATCCTAACAACCGTCAGTTGTTTTAGTCGTTCATTTGCGTTGGAAAAGGTCGATTACCTTTCTCGCCCATATGCCAATGCACAGAAGTCACGGGAATGATATCCTCCAAACCCTTGAGTTTGCGTGTAATCAAGGTGCGATGCGCTATCTCCTTGTCAACCAACTTTCCTAAAATACAAAAAAAGAATAGACATACCCCATGGACACGCATACGAAACATAGAGATGATACCGCCCCTTCTCCGGCGGAAACTCTGCACCAGGCTCGCTGGAGATGAAGTTACGGAACTGCGATACCCCGCGCTTGAATTCGCCGGTTGTGGAGTCCTTGGACACCCATTCGGTGATGGGGGTTTTGTTTCCTGTCTTGTCTTATTGTCAGCTCATGATTTCAATCCATTATAAGTGTAACCACGATTGCAGGGGTGATGGTTGGTGAATGAGATCCTTCAAGGGTTAGCCTGCGGAGGCTCAATAACCCCGCCATCAGGATCAGCTAAGATCGCCAGCGGACATAATACATACCGCCATGGTTCTGGAGCCGTGGAAAATAGTGGCTGATACTGATATGCTTGAAGCTTTCCTCGAGAATGTGAGTATTGTTCTCAATCGTCGTAGCGTAAAAGACATGAATGTTGATAATAAAGTCGTGTCGAGAGGAGAAGCACGGGTATATGACGTTATTTATAGAGCTTAAGCTTATGTAGATAATTTGGAACGCAACAGAAGGATTTACAATCCGTATAATTGAGTTTCCTGCATGCGGATTACGAGAACTGATTATTCAGACCTTAGTCACCTTCCAAGTTTACTAACAATGATTTAAGTTGAGTAGCTCGATCAATGGCATCATAGATTCGAATCCGCCAGCGCTATAACCGTATTTCCGTCAGGGTAGGGTTAGGGCTACGGTGATAACCCTAAACCACATTGCAGTTTTCAACATCGCCAACAAGACACCTAACATTGAAACACCCCGACGGCAAATTACAAGCACTTTTATGGCAGCAATCATGTACTTATCCTAACATGGCTACCTGTGAGTTGTGGCTTATTATGACTCACCCAACCGGAATTTCCTAGACCAACTGGAAGATCGGAAGAACTAGGCTTACCTATCAATTTGTCAGAGTCGACAATGGCCACGGCTACTAGCCTGACGATAATGTACTGCAACAGTCCTTTGAGGGCACCAACCCTATGTCGGTTTATGCATGATTTTGCTGCATCCGTGTCGTGATCAGGTAACAGGGGCTTTCCTGCCGGATACCAAGGCATTCTTTATATACAAGTACAGTTAACCTAGAGAAAATTGAATCAGCCTATAGTGAAATTGCCATGTCTTGGGATGAATCTCGTGTTCAGAGTCTGCTGAACTGCGGCATCCTACCATCCAAGCCTCAGCTCCAGCATAGGCTCGATATTCTTCAAAAATGGGACCTCATGCCTGGTTCGAAAGTACTTGAAATTGGATGTGGACAAGGAGATTGTACCCTTGCTCTTGCCGACTTGGTAGGAGAACATGGCCACATTACAGCCATTGATCCCGCTCCTCTAGACTATGGTTCGTTTTGAATTCGAAAGTGCTGCTCCATATACTCATTAAGAACATTAGGGGCTCCGATGACATTAGGAGAAGCACAGTCGAAACTCAAATCCACTCCTTATGGAAATCGGATAACATTTCATCAGAGTAATCTGCAAGATTTTCTTGATTCGGTGGTCTCAGAGTCACTGTACGACTATGCTATCTTCATGCGTTCAATCTGGTATTTGCCATCCATCGAAACATTACAGTCCATGCTATTATCTCTTCGCGGGAGAGCAAAGCACCTTCTTATTGCAGAATACGTACTCGATATTCGCGGCGATATTGCTGCTCTCCCGCATATGATAGCAGCCATCTCGCAGGCAGAATTCAATAGTCGATATGAACATCCATCTGGACGAGAAGATAATATCCAGTCCATCATATCACCGAAAATGATGCGCACAGCGGCGCTTCAGGCAGGTTGGGAATTGCAAAGGGAAGAAATCACAGAAGCCGTGGAGGATCTCGAAGATGGGCGATGGGAGGTTGGGCGTGTGCTTTCGAAGAGATATCTGGATAGGTTGGAAGCGGAATCTGGCGCGAGTGGTAAGCGCCGCCAGGAATTTGCAAATGCGTTGATAGAAGCTGTTGAAGTGAATAGACGCGCTCTTGGGCCCCCGGTCAAGGTGAAAACACTACCTACGTGGCAAGGCTCATGGGTGTAATTTTTGTGCAACAGTTATATTACATTAACAGCATCCGCAAATAATAGGCTTCATATCAGTCCTATCAAGATAATACGCTCTTTGTTCATTCTATGTTGTAAAACGAACATGTAACTAAGGGGGTACTTATCATGTTTTTCAGTGATTGACCATGAGCTGGTCTTTCGAAATGAAAATAAAAATACGTCCAAGACACATTATACTAGCAATGGAGATTCTTTATGTTATCCAAGGTTTATAACAATAGTGCTTCAAAATAACCCTGATCGCCGACACTATCAAAGTCCATCATCTATCATCCGTGGTTTACAACTTCACCATCACATATGGTATCTCAACATCCTCTTCCGTCTGATCCTCCGCTGTCACCTCGAAAATCACGTTCTTTTGGTGCTCTGGAACAGGCTTCTTGCTGATGTGCTCCACGAGTTTGGACATTCTATAAAATTGTTAGCAAATATCACTTTCAACTTATGTATAGAATACTTACTTCAAAGGCAGACGGTCCTTCAGCTTCGATGGAGGGTAGAAGCTGGCATATAGCAAGCTGACTCCAGAGCTGATCATGGTCACTTCCAAACCAAGATCCGAGAAATGCTTCAAGAAGTCTTGCAGAGGAATATCATCCACCTCAAATCGATCCCACAGCTTGTCGATCGTCACCTCGCCGTTCTTGCCCTGGTATTTGCCCTTCGGACTAGCGATAGGTTCACTGAAACCGAAGAATGGCAGTGCCAAGTTAACAAAGCCGTTCTTATACTTTTCAATATCGGTCTTGCCATCGATAATCTTGTACAGCTCAAGGACCACTAGACCGGTCACAAGAGCTGTTGTGGTTGCAATAGCCGGAATAATCTTTCCAGCAATGAACTTGGTCTTGTGTCGGTCTGCCTGTGGGATGTCGTAGTTTTCAGCACGCAAGTTGCTTGCCGCGGTGATAAAGTCAATGTGGTGATTCGTATCATCGTCCTTCTCAAACTCGACAGGGGCCAAGCGGAATCCAGCCAGAGACTTGGGTGACGGCAGAGACTCTACAAGTTTCTGAATCTCTTCATTATCGTCAGTAGGTCCAGACTGAGCATTTGGGTCAGGCTCGTTATCATCGGCTTGGATCTTGACATTCGAGCTGGGCGTAAACTCGGGAATGATCATGTTGTCGACCACCTTCTTGAAGTATCCCTTGTCAGTTGTGGGAGGTTTGATTCCGTAGTTGAATGCGTGCAGGTTGGCACCAGCAATAATGAAACCAAGATGAGTAGGGTTGGAGCTGTCAAACTTCAAAGGAGTAGGGGCACGCTTTGGACCGGACCAGAAGGGCTGTCCTGAGGATGTGATAGAGTCGCGAGGGAAGTTATATAACAATTGTTGAATGGCATTGTTGTATTGAGACTCAAATTGGTTGCGCGCCCAGACAATACAATCATCAAAGCTGAGAGGCTTGTCTGTCACCAAGAAATCCCGAAGATTCTCAAGAGTCTGCTTCTCGTTTCCAGCCTGTTTGAGGGTCTTCTCAATGTAATTCGGCTCCGAAAGATACAAGTTGACACTCTCGGGAGGGCCAACGAAGTATGTCTGGAAAAGGTCACGAGCCCAGGCAATGGTATGTTCAATGCGGTTGGGGAAACTCTTCAACGTACACATAGGGAATGACTTTTCAGGAGGATCCTGAGAACTGGAGTAGGATTCCGTAATGTGAGGAAGAACGACTTGCGTGTTTCCCTTTGTCCCGAGGGTTCCACTTTCAAGTAGCGGTTTACGGAAGAAAACACAACGGCGGTCGACGTATGTTCGGGCATCGACATTGTCCAATGCGTTGGTGACGAGGTCAATTTCGCTCCAAAATTGTTCGTTGAAGATATCTTCCGTGTCGTTGCCAACACGATCCCGAAGCGTCGTTATTTTTCCGTTCATCTCTGGATTCATAGCCTGGACTGCGGCGGAAGCGCAATCACTCTTCAACATGCCAACATCCTTGGGTCGGAAGAGGAATTGACGGTTAAGGTTGCTCTTTTCGATCTGGTCCATATCGGTAACTCGAACTCCGCCTTTTGCGCCAACACCAAGACCAATCATAGCCCAGTTCTTGAGCATTTCACAACCAATAGCACCGGCTCCAACCAAGAAAGTGTTCAGATTAGCAATCTTGTCTTGGAATTCCTTTCCAAAGACGGCAATTTGACCATCATAACGAGTACCAAGTGGCTTGCAAGTCTCTTCGGAGCGAGTCACAGACTCTGGTAGGGATTCCAATGAGTCGAAATACATCCACTGAACCACAGGGTGGAACTTTCCAGAGACACTCTTCAAGACCTCCTGAGCAGCTAGACCACCAAAGAAAGCCGCAAGAGGATTGAGATCACCACGTGCCTGGTAGCTGAGTTCCTTGATGAGGTTGTCGTCCAGCTCAATCTTGTCCTCAGTCTGGCTTGCCAAGTGTTTGGAAATCTTTAATACCTCCTCCGCATCGGCTTCGTGGTGAGGACGAGGGAAATCACCGTTGTGAGCTTCGGCAAATTGATGAAGAGCCTGCACACCAATGTGCAATTGTGCCGGACGATCGAATTTTGCGAAATCAGAGATGAGAAGTTCTGGCTTCTTCAACTGTTCTCGTAGAGGTTGGAAGTCGAGGAACTTGGGCATCTTGACTTGTGTATACAGACCGCCGCCCTCGTACTTTCCGAGGCCAGAGACGTCGCCAATAGAAAATGTGTAAGGTCCTTTGACGGTGATCTTGCGTGGATCACTGTTGTTGAGTCCTTCCATACCTTTGACTTCTGTGAATGTAACATAATCACCATCCTCTAAGCCGTGTCGGGTTTCATCAAGGGCAGAAACCAAACCAGTCTCGTCGATGCCAGCAACAATACCGCCCACTGGGTCTTCACCAGTAGCATCGCCAACTGTAAAGCCCTTCCCAAAATCGTTGAAAATGTATCCAAAGAGACCGAAGGTATCCGCAACAACAACATAAATACCATTCTCATGACAATAATCTGCAACCGCAAGTTGATCTTTGAGAGAGGTATTGGTGAGTACAACGACCTGGAAACGTTTCAACTGCGACAAGTCGGCGGTGAGGCTGTCCGACTGGTAGATCGTAACGGGCACATATGAGTTGAGTTCAGCAACGCGCGGCGCGGTCACATCAGCACGACGCTTGCCAACATCTTGTGGCTGGAGGAAGAATTGTGAGGAAAGATCGGATATGGCGACGGGGGTGGGATCGAAAAGAGTGAGCGACCTTACACCGGCCAGAGCGATGTTTTTGGCTTTATCTGTTAGCCTCGCGCAAGAACGTCGGATCTGCTGTTGTGCTCACCAATTTCAACACCTAGACCTTTCAAGCCAGCAATGAGAATGTTGGACGAGCCCATGCGCTTCATGGCTTCGTGACCAAGAACGTACAGTTGTCGACTGTATAGAGACTCGTCGATTTCTCCATGCTTGATCGCTTCCACGGTCTCTTGTACTTTGTCGACCTGCATCTTGCCGTCCTGCGTTCTGTTAGTTTCTGGAAATTGTTTGATATTCTCGTATATTTTTGTTGGATGAGAAAGGTAAATCAAGTACAGTAGCCAGATATAATCATGCAAGGTGGCGTGCTCTGTCACGTTGTATTAGAAATCAACATACCGTCATGATCTTCTTATCCGGCCGAGCGGCGTCTTGATCGGAGGCTTTTCGTTTCTTGGTTGTGGTAGTGTCAGGGATATCGGCGTGAGAGTGAATGTTGAAAGACGTATACAAAGAAAGCCCTGCCCAGTGACAAGGCTTTCTGGTGGTTGAATGTGGTAAAGTTGCTCGTGTGTTTGGAGATGCTGGGAGATGCTGAGTAAAACGAGAGAGCGGACTCGGGGCGATTTCTGAGAGCGCGATCCGATGGGAGAGAAAAGCAGCTCAGTTCCTGCTGCAGTGTGTATAAGAGAACTGATGAGAGTGAAGAGGGAAGAAGTCAAGCTGAAATGCAGAAGAAGGTAGTAGAAGGAGAGGAAGGAAGGAGCAGGTGTGGCTATCTCGACGTAAGAGAGGGACCAGAAACAGCTGTAGCGCTGCTGATTGGCCGTGGGATGCTATCTGCCCCGCTTGCAGCCTGAGGCATTATTTCAGCCAGATCCCCCGCCAATTCTGTGTTGACAGAGCCTTGACTGCTCCAATATGACAATCCTGAATAAATTGATATAATCTAGCTGAGGGATGGAATTTGATCTTCGGATTTGATCAATTAATATTTCATCTCGGTCATGGTGGAGTCATTTCGCAGGTGAGCTCATTGATTGCTCCATTGTTTTGACCGCTCCGCACGATCAGTCGCGTCAACAACCTCAATCATACAACAAGTGATACCACTAGCCTCGCACAGAAGCACTGGGCTCTAGATGGCAGCGCTACGGATTTAAGCTTGATTGGAAGAATATAAAGAGGTCAGCGAACGGATAAAGATTGAAGTTCATCACATGGCGTGCGACGTCCAAAGGCCAATTTACGAAAATGCTCCATGAGATCCTCCTTTCTCTCTCGGGCCAACCCTCGCCTCTGCTCGACCTGGAGCCTGAAAGCAATGGCGCGTCTTCGAATCCGTTCCCTCTTCTGTCACCACCGGAGAAAGCGTTGCTCGCCTCACTCGCTCGCCTAAGTCGATTACATTTTCTTCTCCGCACTCAGACCGCTTGTATATCCTCCTCCCACCCCTCGACGATTTGCCGGGCCGTATCTAGTGCTATATCAATTGAGGGACTTGGGAAATTCCAGAAGCAGATACTCGATGTTGAAAGAGCAGTTCTCGGTAATGATAGCAACTATGTCGGCGGATATGGAATCGTGCCGCTTTCTACGCTGGTGTCGGAATTTTCTCCATGGACCCGGAGGTTAGAATGGCTATGGGGCGTAGCTTGCTTCATATTACCGGGGTCTGCTACACAGGAAACAACACAGTCTACTACGAGTGGTGCTAGCCTCATAGATTACCTTCGCTCGGAATCTCAAACCGGCTATCTAGATTTGCAGGAGATCGCCCTACAACTTATCAAAGCTGCCGAAACAGCCTGGATGCGACAATTGTCAATGTGGCTTTTGTACGGAGAACTACCGACATTTGGCAAGGAAGACTTTTTCATACAGACGACTGATATTGAGCTCGAGGACGATGAATTGAGTTCTTCTGGTAACAGAAATGTGGACTACGTTTTGCATAACGACTTGTTGCCAAATTTCGTCTCGGTGTCGACGGCATCTTCGATCTTGTTCATTGGAAAATCTCTAAATCACATTCGCAGCCAAAGGAATCGCTCGACAGCGGACACCGGTACCGGTTCTATTACAGGCATCACTCTGGAGACAGACCATCTTCGACAGCTCTCGTCTCTCAAGTCACCAATATCGACTTCGCTCCTTGCAAATGCTGTGACAGCTATTAGGCTCTCGGTCTCACAAAAATCTTTGTCTAGACTGCTGCCGCTACCACGAATTATCGAAATTCTGTCTCTGATTCATGATTTCCTACTTCTCGGCCGTGGCGAGTTTGTAACATCGCTTGTTTCGAACGCTGATGCTAGACTTCAAGCACGCATGACTAGACCTGGAGGCACGGCCGCTGGTTTGGATGGTGTTATAATCAAGGAAGGAGAGGTTGCAGCAGCGTTAGCGCAGACATGGACAGAGCTCTATGCTCTGCAAAGCGAAGAGGCCCCGGTGGACGAAGAGCTAGACCTTGCTCGAGAATTGCTTAGTCTGTCTATACAGCCTACTAAGAAACGCGAGCAGACAGTAACACCTTCTCAGGACGATACAAGCGCAAATACGAAAAAGATATCACCGGTCTCGTTTGCAGACCTTTTATTTCCAGCCGAAACTGCTTTGTCGCTCAAGATTCAGCCGCCTATTGATCTCTTCTTGTCAAACTCAGACATGTCGGTGTATTCCATTATGCATTCATATCTTCTGGGTATTCGTCGCGCTCAGTTACGATTGGGTAGTCTATGGAAACACACAACCATGCGTCGTCTACATCCGTCCCCACTAGGACCGCCGCGAAGCAATACTCGTGGCGGCCAACATCATTTGCAAACACAACGGCAAAGACATAATGAGCGAAGTGTTCAGATGCGCCAAGTCTGGGCTACTGCAAGCGCCTCGTTGTTTGTTCTTTCAGAAATTGGAGGCTACCTGCAAGGCGAAGTGATTCAAGAATCATGGCAGCATTTTCAAGCTTGGCTCGAAAGAGGCTCAACAAGATCTGCTGTGAGCACCTCGCGACCAGGATCGCAGCACGATTCAATGATAGCGTCGAAATCAAGAAGCAGTTTCGCGCAGCAAAAGCAATTTAGGCCATCCACGGCAAACTCGGCAACAGCACCATCAACGCAACATGACCCTGAAACCATTACTGTAGCACATCGTCGCTACCTTTCTTCCCTCACACAGTCTCTTTTTCTGAACGAGGTCCCATTTACCAGCTCCCTGAGATCTTTTCTCTCCAGTCTTGATCACCTCATCGCCCTCGTTTCTCGACTGGAGACTGTCCAACGCAACCTTGACTTGGAAGCGGATGAAGGCGTTGTGGACGCATTGGCTGACTACGGCAAAGAAGAAGGCGCAATCAAAGATGACTTACGAGACGCGCACGAAGCAGTTCAGACCAGTATCAAAGATATCATTGCACGTCTACGTGATATAGATGACAACAGGTCTGTCGATCAGGGTCACAGAAGAATGTTCGAAGCCACGGAGTCTGGAGGATCAATGGAAAGCCGTAACATGTATATTCCTCGCAAAGCGGCGGGCGTTGATCAGTTGTTGATGAAGTTGGACTTTGCGGGGTTGAATGATAATCCTGGGGTTTTTGATGATGAGGATGATGGAGATATTGTCCATGGTTATGATTGATGAAGGTATTCGTGTTTTACTTGTATTGCTTACAAGAGGCTAATGTATATAGATACCAGTATGAAGTTCTCAAACGAAGATCACGAATGAAATTATGTACCCGTCTGTCGTGGACAAGGTATGACACAACCAAATCAACGAATTTATAAGTACAGGTGCGGCAAAGAAATAAACGCCGTCATCGCCAAACATGCTGATCCGAATGCGAATGCGCCTCATCGCTGACATTCAACTCGCCGAACAAAGAAACAAAAGAAATAAACGCAAGTCATGAGTGCATGGGTGTCGATTACCAAGCAGTATGTCCGCCATCGATGATCAGATTACTGCCCGTCATGAACGAACTGGCATCACTAAGCGCAAACAAGGCTGCGCCTCTAAACTCTTCCGGCATCGCAAGTCTTCCCAGCATATTCTCTGCTTCCCAAGTAGCGCGCGCTGAAGGATTCTCCTTAAAGACCATCTCAACCATGGCCGTCATAATATGACCCGGACAGAGACTATTGACCCGAATACCATGACGACCCCATTCCATCGCCAAACATTTACCCAGTTGAATGACAGCCGCCTTGGAAGAATTGTACACTGGCGAATTCATTCCCTTATTCGCAATCAACCCACTCATACTCGCAACTAACAATATCGATCCGTTACACTTGTATCGAAACATTTGTTTCGCGGCCCCAGTCGCCGAGTTGAAGACACCGTTATAATTAATTGCCATGACTTCCTCCAATGCTTTTTGGGAGTGGCCAATCGCGGTGTGGACGTGATTAATTCCAGCGTTGCAAATAATACCGTCTAAACGTTTGTTTTCAGCCGCAATTTCGGCTAGGATACTGTCTACGTGTTCGTTGTCGCGCACGTCGATGCGGGCGTAGTTCATGCTCCCTCCATATGAAGAGTGCGCTCGTTCTTTGGCGACATTGAATTCATCATCTGGTTTTTCGAGGCGGTCGAGACACCATACTACTTCCGTCAGCTTCTAAAAACATAAACCAGAGAAGAGGGAAGGAAAATACCATTAGCGCCAGCTTCCATCAACGCTTCAGCCATGGTTAACCCAAGACCGCGAGCGCCGCCCGTAACGGCAATAACGCGCCCTTCAAGATTGAATTCGCGGAATCGTTGCGCATTCTGTGTCCCGAATGCAGGAGGTAACTTTGTCTGGATATGGTCTGTTGTAGAAGGGGGAGGGTTCGTTGCTGTTCCATAGTGGGAGATGACCCGGTACGGGATTGAGATCGATTTATGCTGCGACAAAAATGCCCTAGAGGCATGTTTTATGGAAATCCTTTTCAAGGACGAGCTGAGTGCCGGAGACATTTTTCTCTTTTTCTCTAAGGTTAGAGAATAAACAGCAACGGAAAATAAAGATAGATCATGAGAACGAAATCAAAAAACATGGGAACACGCCTCCCTTTATATACCTTTTACCAAAATAGACACCATTACCCATGGAAATTATATGGCAGATGACTCTACATAGACACCATTGCCGCAAGCAGACAGACCATACACAAAAAGTTTAATGATAATTGAGGCAAAGACCGGGGTAAGGCCATGTGTCGTCATACATTTAACTACCATGCAGTCCTAGTGTATCATAGATAGCGATGACCTAGACCTTTCTTTTCTTTTCTTTGTCAAACTGAAGGTTTATAGTAATGAAGGCATCGTGAATATCTGGGATCGGGGGCCGACCTATCACGTTGTAGATGAACCTTGGGAAGAACCTTGTTTTGTTCTTTTCTGACGATTTTGGTAAGTGGTTGAAGTCAGCCAAGACATCCAGAAGAAGAGGGGAGGTGGAAGATATATCCAGCGCCTATCTGATATGAAAGTCGTTGACTTGGGTCGATATATGGAGAGAGGAGTATATTCCCTGTCTATCCACATGATACATGTAGTAACTAGTCGATCCCTTTTCTTGCCCTCATCCATGCTACTGGGATAGTATATAGTACGTACATACGTGGGGGATGTGGCTAATGACCACTGCATTACATCAACTATTCTAGCCTTGACTCAGCTCAAAAGCTTGGCAGGGGATATTATTGCTGATTGGTCGGGGAGCTCTAATCGAAAGAAAGTAGATATAAGAGGAATATGTATAAATGATCTAGATTTCAGGAAGAGATGGATAGGTCGGGAAGAGATGAACGAGTGACGGGTGACTGATTGCGTCATACATTGAATTCCTCGAAGGGCAATGTCGCTTAGCTTGGCCAGCTCGAGTCGAGTCGAGAACTTTAGTTTCCCTTATTTTAACGATATACTGTAATTGATAAGCTCAAGCTGCACTTGACTTTTGCTAGTTACACCTCTGTCAAGATCCAGGCTGTGGTAAAAAGAAAAGTGAAAGAATAAAAAAAAATTACCTAAAGCGGTAGTTCCGGGTAATGTGGTCTAGCCCTAAGCCCTGAGCTTCGAGGGGCAGAGAGACAGAGAACAACATAAGGTTCGTGACGAGGCTTCTGTATGAATACATAAAACATTCAATCCACAGCTTGTTTTTTGATCAAGCCAACTAATACCCCATTCCGGCTCTCGGTGGTGAGCCTAGTCCTCTCGACAAATTCTTTGACAGGATCTCGATTCTCGAGCCTCTCAAAGCCCCGCATCAACCGCACAAGGACATATGCGTTCTCTGTTAGGCTGATGTCCATACCCGGGCAGCTACGCCGTCCTGCCGAAAAGGGCAAATATGTCCATCCCGCCTACTTCTTAACAAGTCCATCCTCTTCCAGCCACCGCTCAGGCCGGAATTCTTCAGCATCATCGCCCCAGATCTCCTTGTCGTAGTGCAGCGCGCCAAAGTTAGCGTTTACGTTGTCTCCTTTGAAAACGAATATAGGAGATTTTCCGTCTACGCCCCCACCGGTTGGGAGAATGCAGTTTTGGGTGCAGCGATGCCGGTTACCAGCAGCAGGTGCGTGTAGTCGGAGACCTGTAAGAATGATTAGTCAATATTACCAAATAACCATATTGATGAAAGCTTGGTGTCTAGACCTACTTTCATTTAGCACTGCCTGCATGTAAGGCATAGATCGAAGGATATCACGGGTCAAGGATCCTTGGATCGAGAGTACTTCAGCTCTCAATTTGTTCCATACATCCGGGCTCCTTGCAAGATGAAACAAGCATCCACTGAAGCCGATAGCTGCCGCATCACGAACAGGTAGAAAGATATTTAGGAGCTGGTTGCAAATCTCCTCACGATCGTCAAGGAGCCGAACAAGTTGGTCGACAATGTGACGTATCTGCCGGTCTTTGAGTTAACGTCTTGCTGCTTTCTTTCGATGGCTTTTTGGATGTATTTCATGACAACAGCGGGGACGTTGGCTGAAAGCTTTTGGTATGTGGTATCCAAGGCGGTGATAATCCATAAACGACCAAGAATGATACGAAGACCAGTTCTCTTCAACACTGCCGCGAAAGTGTCGAGAAGCTCATGAGTAGAGTCACCCGGAATTTCTTTCAGAATAGTTTCTGTCGACTTGCCAAATATCATCTCCGTTGCGTGGTCAAGATACTAGAGTCAACGCGGTCAATGCTTGTCAGTGGTTATTAAGTCAAGGAGGAAAAAGACATACCATAAGCTTGAGGAGACTTTGTAGTTCGACCGTTGAGCCATCCTGCGGAAGTCGCTTGAACATCCTATCAAGATGAACATCAAGCGCACTTAGATCAGACACCTGTGCCCGCGAAAACATGGGCGCAATGAGTTTGCGGGAATGTTCCCAATACTCCCCATCCGTCGTGAACTCCCCAATGCCCATAAAGCCATCCGAGACGGCCAGCCGCATATCCTGAACACCAAACTTATTGAACGAGGTGCTCAGAACTTCCCGAATATTCTGTGCATCCGTCACAATCGTCCGGTTTCCCCATGAATTGACCTCGAAGGTGCGCCCCAGACGGGCGAAACGGTTGCGGTCACCAGCCCAGGAAGCCCCCTATTCTCTTGGAGTTCTGTCCAGACATAATCGAGGCCGAGAATTGGATCTCTATGTGGATAGCGGGGTGGTGGAATCATAGCAAGGGAGCGTTGCAGGAAGGAAGTAAATAGGAGAAGAGGACGAAATGCCTGTGAGATGGTTTTACTAGAAAAGAATAACGAAGATATATACAGGCGTCAAATATTACCTTTCTCGGGTCACGGCACGCTTTCTTCGGAGCATTACTATAGTAGAAACTCACCGACACTCGGGGGGTGTATTCGGGCCGAAGATGTGATTCATCCTTGCATGTAGCTGCTATCAAAAGGCGGCCTGACAAACATCAGCTTATATACCTAGATTTAACCCTATGCAATGTAGGCGGAATAGGCCAAATCACGATACTTACGCGGCCAAGAGAGAGGCTCAACTTGCAAAATCAGTATAGATAGAATCACTGTGAATTCGTGGTGTCTAGAGTTTTATTTCACCCATCATGGTTGGAGATTTCGACTTGAACTGGGACGAACATGTCAACCACTCTTCCAGGGTTAGACCAACGCGGATGGCATGCTTAGCCCTCTTCTCTTTTTCTCTCTTATATTGCACGGATCGTATTTTGTGCGATCACGCAGTCCTTCGGAACAAAGCGCATACGGTATGATCTATTTACATGCTCATGTTTATTCGGCGAATAAGACCAACAACTCCTTCTTTGTCTTTTAGTCCACTTACCTGCTAAATCGTCCGTGCCGTGGACCTCCAAGTCGTTATACTTTGAAGAAGGAACAGAAGAAGACGCCGATCGTGCTTGGGACGCAATTAGTATCGATAATGGATCCATCGCTCTGGATTCTACATATGTTCAGAATACGGGACACCCGCATGCAAGCCATTTCCGTGGGATATTACTAAGGCAATATACTTATTAAACGAATATCATGGGATGCTAAGTATATCGTTTTGCTCTGTCCTGATGTCTAGTAATTATTTACGAACTCTCAATTGCAGAAGACTCTTCGAACCTGGGTCCGCCAAGTCGACCAAGGCATTCCAACAGATAAGCCTGCAAGCCATATGCTCCATTGTCTGGATGCTTTGAAACAAGACATCCAGTGTTATGCAGACGATACTCCACGTTATACCGGTTTTCAGGAACCAAGAATGTCTGCTACTGCGCAAGTTCGACAATGCCGCGACTGGAATGAGATGGAAACATGGGTACAGCAGCACACTGCTTGCTGGAGGTATATCCCGGAGTCGGAGCGTGATGGTCAATCTATCCTGGAAGAATTTAGGTTTTGTCCTGAAGGTTCACCTTATGAGAAGAAGATGGAAGATCACTTTCGCAGTGTCACATAGTTATACTGGTGATAGAGATCTAAAGATGTCGTTTTGGCCACTAAGTAACATTGAGAGGGTTTAAAGATGATCTGGTATGTAACGTGGGAAGATATATATGTAACTGTGCTTAATCCTCTAGGTAGAACGAATACGACAAAATTAGATACAACCTTGGAGGGCTCCCCCGTCAAAGACAGCACCTCAGGTCCATTCAATGTTGATATCTAGCGCATTATTTGCCTTCCTCTTTCGTTCACTTCCGGTCCTCACTTGAACCGTTCTGCAGTCGAAGTACCGTCTGAGGATGCCACAATTTCATCATTTGGGCTACAAGCCGTCATAATTAGCCCATTTCTTCACCCTTTACCCAAGGCATGATGTTGATTATCCAACCCTCCTTGATGCCTTTGATTCACGGAATAAAACACGGAATCGGAGTTGACTGGCCGGACAGACGGCCATCTCCAGACGACTCCGTAGAGATCTTGACGATGATTGATCAAATAAATTCCCAGCCGTGTTCGTAGTATTCCCTTTGTGGGGTTTAACTGTAGCTCTTATACGTGCTTCGTATACCAAAGTTAAAGTTAGGGCTGTTGCCGTGGAGCCCCAGGCAACAATGACTCGGAATGAGTCACATTAACTCCGAGCCTTCGGAATAGCCCTATTTTCTTCCACCATCGACTTTTTCTTGATTCAGATTTGTCTTCCTTTTCTTCAACATACTCTGCTGTGTGTTCGAAAACACGCCCAGTCGAGTCTCTTCTGACGTGCTCCGCTGTGATGAATGAACATTCACAGTCCGGCATCAGGAATGATCCGATCAACAACCTACCTACGAGTCGCGCTCACACTACGTTTGGCATCGAGAAATATGCATACCGAGAAGCTCGCGTACACATTCCCGTGACGTACGTCGTGGCAACTATCATGCAATTGTTGGATTGGATGCAATGTATAGTACACGTGGCATGAGCTTCATGCTATCAAACACACACACACACACACGGAGATACTGAACTGACTGAAATACAGTAACAACAAATAACCACGACCTGGTGACCAATTAAGGAACATCATTGGCAGCAGAGACCATATCATGATCCTGACCCTTGGACACCAACCCCTGTCTCGAGGCCTTGTTCCCATCACTGAACTGCGACGGATCCGGCCGGGGGTTTCCTCCCTGGTCCATGTGAAGCTCTAGTTGAGTCTCAGGTCCCCATGCCGTCGCGTTTGATGCCATTTCGGGATTTGTCACGGCTCTCTCGCGCATTCTGGCCTCCCACTTGCGGTCTTGCGTCACGCCACGAATTCGACGCTGTTGGTCGGCGCGCTCAGGATAGCGGATTGCTGTATCGGTTTTGGATGATGGCATTGTTGGATGCTGTCTAGTCAATAGACTTGGAAGGTTCAAGGACAAAAGTTCTTTTCAAGTTCAAAAAGCTTGTTTCAAGGACAGTAAAGACTAAACTTTCTCAACCCCAAATTGACTGTCTGATCACCTGGGCAGTATTTATGTTCTCGACTTGTGGCAAGTGATTCACACATGACGGGATTCTGCATCATCAATGATACAACAGACTCTCATACAGCGCCTCTTGACTTATATAATCGGTCGACTACAGTGGTTGAGGCATCGATTGGTTGTTGCTTGGCCCAGTAGCACGTCGAGCAGAGGGCAGTCATTTCGAAGAGACTACACGCAAAAATCAAAAATGACTGCTGTATACGTCTCATTCCCGAAAGGTGTCGACGACTTGTTGACAGCCGAAAAGTTGTTTCTGTGGAGAGTCGGATGAAGCCGAGCCAGCTCCCGCCTCGCTGGCAAATGGCATGGCGGCATGAGTCGGCGGAAGGTTCTTCCGCCCCGGTTGTCGGAGACACACAAACTGGCCGCGACGGACGGTGAGACTATGGAGAAATGGAGCGTTGGCGCCATTGTGGACCCAGATGTGCTGATAAGACTGACCCCGAGTACGTACTCTACAGTACTCTACAGTAACTTACTCTACACCCCAACTGGCAGAACCGAGATAAAACCACCCTCCGAGGCGTCACACTACTCCCTATTAGTGAGGTCCTCCATCCTGCGCCGACGATATGCGACAATCAAATGCCCGTCCCGTATTCCCACCGAAACAACGAAATGCGGGTTGCGATAAGAAACATTAAGAACGAATAAGCTACGGTGCCAAGCCAATCGCATTCTCAGCATCCAACGCCACAAGTGTCGTGCGACCTCGAGCTAATCCTCCTTTCCTTAGACGCCCATCCTGGACCTCGGCGGATTACACAGAGAAGATTGCGATCTTCGTGTATGCAGAAACCCGGAGTTGACTCTTCAATTTGATCCTGGGACCGAAACCAGCGATTCCATGCAAGGAAACCAAACATTGTCCCACGTCGATACGTCCATACACCGAGGGAGAGATACAGATGCTGGCTATCTCGATAAGTGATGGCAGTTTTCCAACGTTACATTTTGCTTCTGGGGTTCCGTTCGCTCGAGCCACTCACATTGACGCGATAATCACCAAAACACATGCAAATCTTGCACCACCTGCTAGGCATGCTAGTCGACTACCAACCCCCCCGCTATGGCCCGTTTAGCTTTATCAACGCAGCATCCATCCAACACTAACTTCCAATTACGTACTAACTAGGCCGTCCCTCTAAGTTACTCGTCCGTCTTTACTCGTCCCCTTGCGCCATCTATGTTGCTTTGGACGCAATGGCAGATTCGTGCCTTGAACCTTTATTCTGGTTAGCCTCCGTGTGGTGCAAATGGAAAATCTCCAATTGGCCTCAGACACGGTCCGAGCGACTTCTAGAAGCTGAATGTTGGTCGACCTTCCCTTTCTGGCCGACTGGCCAGGTCAATCGCATGGCAAAGTTCTCAAAGTTCTGATCGAGATCTCAGTGTAAACTTGTGAGTCTGGGATGGTTCGCGACGGTGTGGCGACTGGCGACAGACGGGGCGCCGCCTCAGTCGTCTCATTGTAACCCTTTGCGCAACAAAGAATCCCACCAAATCAGAGCGTCTTATCAGGGATTCCAACTGAACAGGGCGTCCTGGGCTCCATCAATCATGTTAGTTCTTTATCATCTTATTACTTAATTACACATATTATCATTGCAAGTTGCCTCTTCACTAGGCGGACCCATTGGAGAAAACGTGTTTTCCAGTATCTACCCTATCTTAGGCATTAGGCCCGACTCACGCCAAGATTTAATCAATTTTATCAATTTAAGTAGTAGTCGATGGCACAGATTGCAATCCTGTCAGTGTGTTAGTCCCAGTGTTCGTGGTGTGCAGATAAAGAGCGTCTCGCCCGCTTTCCCTCCTCGTTTGAAACGTCCTCCAGTCAGACCGACCACTCCATCGCAGGTGCTCTTTCCAGTCCAGAGCAGAGCCTCCTTACAGTGTTTCAAGAACGTCCCAAGATGGGTTTGTTTACCACTAGCAACATTAAATGGATTGTTTCACGAGGCTGATACCATGCAGCTAGCAACACAGGTGAAAACGTCATCACAGACGTGATCGCGACACGACCTCCTCCAGAGGTTGTTGAGCAGATCGCTCACGACACTACTGAGAAAAAAGCATATTCTCTCGACGTCGTCTCCTCGAGCGACGGAGATGATGAGTACCGTCTCCCTACCGATGAGGAGAAAGTGACTCTACGCAAAGTCTCTGACGACCTGAGCATTATCGCGTTTGGGCTCTGTCTTGTCGAGTTTGCGGAGCGTGCTTCGTACTACGGTGCTAAGAACATCTTTTCCAACTTTATACAGTTTCCTCTTCCTGCAGGTATGTCTTACATCTTAAAAGTTCTCGTCTATGGACGCGACTCTAATATGTGTGCAGGTGGCAATGGAGCTGGTGCCCCGCCCAAAGGCACCCAAGAGACTGCTGGTGCTCTGAACATGGGTCTCCAAGCTTCCTCAGGTTTCGTCCTCCTCTTCCAGTTCCTTTCCTACGTTATTCCCATCTTTGGCGGTTGGTGGGCAGATGTCAAAGTCGGTCGATACTATGCTATTGTGGTTGGTGTTTTGATTTGTGGTGTAGCGCACATCATCCAGATCATCGGTGCTATTCCTTCTGTCCTGCAAAGGGGAACCGCAAACGCCGCGCCTCCATTCATCATCGGTCTGTTGATGTTGGCTGTTGGTGCTGGTATCTTCAAACCAAACATTGCTCCTACCGTTCTCGATCAGACTCTCCATTCCAAGGAGTTTGTCAAGACCTTAAAGAGTGGCGAGAAGGTTATTGTCTCTCCTGAGTTGACTGCAACCCGTACCATGCTCATCTTCTATGGCTCCGTCAACCTGGGTGCCTTTTACATGCTTGCAACCTCCTACGCTGAGAAGGACGTGGGCTACTGGCTCGCATTCCTGCTCTCCGGTATTATCTACTTCCTTCTCCCTATTCTGTTGTTTGTCATGTACAAGCGTGTCAAGAAGTCTCCTCCCTCTGGCTCCGACCTCACCAGCGCCTTCAAGATCGTCGGAACCGCCCTAAGGAAGAACAAATTCCAATTCTGGAAGAAAGGCTTCTGGGACTCTGCCAAACCTTCTGTTCTGGCCCAGCAAGGCATCACAGTCAGCTGGAGCGACAAATTGGTTGATGATGTCAAGCGAACGATCGATGCCTGCCACATCTTCTTCTTCTTCCCTATCTATAACCTGAATGACGGCGGTATTGGATCCGTTCCGACCAACCAAGGAGCTGCCATGGTGACCAACGGTGCCCCAAACGACTTGCTTAACAATTTCAACCCTCTTACCATCATCGTCTTTGTACCGTTCCTCAGCTACGTGTTCTATCCCACGTTGCACCGTTTCGGTATCAAGTTGGGACCCGTTGACCGATTGAATATTGGTTTCTTCTTGGCTGCACTTTCCAGTGTAGCTGGAGCTATTGTGCAGCACTATGTGTACAAGTTTTCTCCTTGTGGATACTATGCTTCGACCTGTGACACCGTTGCGGACATCTCGATCTGGTGGCAGATTCCCAACAACGTTCTGAGTGCCATGTCCGAGTGCTTTTGCAACGTCACTGCTTACGAACTTGCATACTCGCGAGCACCTCCTTCGATGCGTGGTCTCGTTATGGCTATTTTCTTGTTTATGACTGCTCTTTCAGCTGCTCTTGGTGAAATTCTGCTTCCTGTTCAGGTCGATCCTTACTTGGTAAGTTCCTCCATTTTAATTCAATTATATGACCCATTACTAATGTATTATAGGTCTGGCTCTGGGCTGCCCCTGCCGTCGCCCTCGTTATTCAAACCATCTGGCTCAACATTCACTTCCGTCACTTGAACCACGAGGAATTCTTGACCAGTGAAATCATCGAAGAGACGCCTATCACCAAGGAGGTCCAGGAGACCAAGGTCTGATCTCTGAAACATCATATAATGAGTGAGGGGAGTGAGGGAGGATATCGTAATAGGGGATGGAAGCGATGAATAATTATTCATGCATGTAAATCTCATTGACTGGCTACATATTCTTAGAACATACAATAGCCAACAATAATTTTATAACCATCATGATACACCTTCCTAAGATAAATCAGGCAACCTCGTCTCCAACCGTAATTCGCGGGACGAACTGCCCACATAAACCGTCTTGGGAAACTCTGTCACAACCCAATCCTGCTTAACAACATCCCAATTCGAGATATCGCGGCGCGTCAGGACGACGCTGAACTCTTTCGTTTCCTTGGGTCGTAGACTGATGCGATCGAAACCTCGAAGGACGACGGGGGGATCGTCGGGGGAGCCGTGGGATATATACTACAACCATACCGGGTCAGCATAGAACATCAGAGAGGGGTGGTAAATGGGGGAAACGTACAAGTTGAGGAACCTCATCCCCCACGACATTGCCGGTGTTGGTAATATCAGCAGTCACAATAGCGACTTCCTCGTACAAGCTTGGATTTCCGCCTGGAGCGCCTCCAGCTGCGACTAAGGATTGTGGAGAGGCTGAGGTCGCGTTCTCGGGTAGATACTTGTCTGCCTCGAGGCCGTAGTCTGGGTCGCCAGACGATTCGGCTGGATCTGTCGTATTTAGCCATGGATACAGAAGCAAAGGGATCCTGCGAATGGATTCGGGGAAGAGATAGTCGGACCAATTCCTGCTGAAATTACCAGCTGCCGGTGCAGGATCCGTGATCCCCGTCGTGGGTGTATAGCGTGCTGCGTTTCGAAGTAGTCGAACCCTGATATTGGAGTATGCGAATGTCGTATAACTCAAACCAAACCCAAATTCATAAATTGGCGTGACGTTTGCTCTATCAAAGCCACGATAATCAATGAACAGACCCTCCGTGAAATCAATTTGTGGTGCTTCAACCCCGTTGTTAGGTGTATACAGGACATCTGCGGAGTAATCCTCACGCGCTTTGCCCCATGTAAAGGGACTCTTGCCACCAGGGTTGACATAGCCGTACAAAACGTCTGCGATGGAGTTTCCGCTCTCTTGGCCTGGCATACCTGCCCAGAGGATTCCGGTTACATTTGGATTGTCGTGCCAATCACCCACAAGAACGGGACCGCCGCTGTGGATTACGACGATGGTGTTGTTGTTTGTGGAAGCGACGGTTTCGATGAGTTTGTCACCGTCTCGCCATAAGGTGAGATTGTTGCGATCTCCTTCGTTGCCGTCAACGACGATGAAGTTTTCGCCTGAGTCAGAGTTCACAAACACAAGTGATACGTCTGCTTGGGAAGCGAGGGCTTGGATTTTGTTGTATGCCCAGTCATCAGTCACGGAATCGACGATGCCGGAGCCTTTGCTCAGAATTTCTTGCTTGATGGCGTCTTCTGGAGTCACGATGTAGGGGAAATTAGATGTACCGCTTCCCCAACCTGTGGCGAGTGTGCCGTTGTCGCAGCCATGATCAGCGCAGCCATTGATGCCTGCTGGATCAGCACGGGCGTCCGAGCCGAATATCGCGGTGAATTTCTCTTTGCCGCTGAGCGGAAGGGCGCCGTCTGTGTTCTTCAGGAGGACCGTACTCGCGGCACCAATCTTGCGAATTAACGAGGCATGATTACCGCGTACGTCGACACGCTCATTGACTTTAACAATCCCATACTCCGGTCCTGCCGCTGCATATATCGGTCCATACTCATCACGAGTCCACGAATTGAAGTTAATAGGAACCTGGAATTTGTCTCTGCCGACTTTGTAATATGCAGCCATGATACGAACCGCCATATCGTCAATCCTATACGCCGGAACAGTGCCGTTGACGACTGAAATGGTCAAATTAGTACCCCAGTACGATTCGCCAGAGTCGAATAAGGTATCGCCGGGCATGGACATGTCGAGGCCGGCAAGCGTGCTGCTTACGCCGGATGTGTGTGCGCCCCAGTCACTCATGACGAAGCCCTGGAAGTCGAGTTCGCGTTTGAGGAGGTTATTTAGCGTGTAGCTGTTTGCGCATGCGTAGCTATTGTTGACTTGGTTGTAGGAGCACATGATTGACCCAACACCTGCGCGTACTGCGTCTGCAAATGGCCTTTGAACATTAGCAGATTGGAATCACCAGACGAATAGGGGATAGACACACCATAAATACAACTCATGCATCGTCCTATCATCAACATTACTACTCGCGCTCGCAGTAATATTATACCCATACCCCTTCGCCTCCCCCACCAACCTAAAATGCTCCTGCTCATTCAGTATATAATGTTTCGCGCACGCAATCACACCCGCATCTTGTATCCCCTTTATTGTCTCAGCCATCATCACGCCCGTATTCATCGGATCGGGACTGAACCCCTCCCAGTTTCGGCCTCCTTCAGGTGTTCTGCCCAAAGGACCGGAAACGGGGCCGAGTTGGATGTCGACCCCCTTGGAGTTGAATTCTTTGCCCATTGCGAGGCCACGGAGGTACGCGAGGGAGCGGTCAAAGGTTGCGGCTATGTTGACGCCGGCGGGAAAGGCGGAGTTGTAGTCGCCTTGTCATTTGTTTAGTTGTGTGTTTTGTTTGTCGTGACGAGATGCTTACTGAATCGTATGCCCATAGGTCCATCTTGGAGGCAGAGACCTCGGAATCCAAGCCTTGGAATTGAGCCTGTTTCGCTGACACAGGAGCCTTGCATCCAACTGGTCCGGTCAATCAAGCAGTACATTTACTGCGTATAGGATAGACTCACCCAGTACCCGTCGTCAGATTAACCTTCTCAGCAAGTGTAAGTTGGCTCACGAATTCTCTCGCCTTCTCATAAGCTTCTGCCCACTCGCCTTTGCCGTCGCCCCAAGGCGAGGGATAATATGGTGGTGAGTATGCTTCATTATCCTATTCATTCGGTTAGACAGGTACGGTGCCAACAGAGCATGGGTGATTGTAGAGCTCACCTGTCCTGCAACCAGTACTGAGGAACTCAATAACGTCGTCCACCAGAATGCACGCATTATCATATCTATGCATAAAATTTGGCAAAATAAAAGAAAGACGTTATCGACATGTGTGAGCAGGCCGAGGAAGGACTAATATAGGATAGTTTTTGATCATGTCATCACATCCATTCAAGGTCCACGGGTATCCAGGTACGCGCGTTCCTTGCATCAAAGTAGTATGTTTATTTTTCTTGTGTCCAGTCATTGCCTTCTCCTTGCCGGGAGGTTACACGTGCCTGGCTTGTTGTGCTTGTGACCAAGGAATTGACTGTATCATCCCTTCCTTCCAAGCATGTTCCAAGGTGGAGACACTTGATCCTGGCTGTTAACTTTCTAGTGCTATCGTTGCCTCGTTGACTCGTTGCGCGGTGTTAGGCATTCTGGTTCAATGTATGTGTTTTAAATTGGGATGCATTCCTGCAAGTAAACTCAGTACGTAATCACGTCCTACGTACTCGCTGTGTGACGATTGATGTCTTGGTTCTCAATTGTAATCTCTAACTAACTGATCAACCATATTCCTCAGTAAACCTGACCAAATTGCTTATAGGTACTCAAGAAAACCGACTAATGAACAGAGATGCATAGCTTAAATTTTAGCTAGATTGCTGGTCTGGAAAACAAAGCTCTGCAGTATGCCTTGGTGGTTCGAGCATTCTCGGACTAATCGGGAAAGTTGATGAAAGCCCTAATTCCGCTAACACTATAACCCTAATTATAACCCTAGTGTCTGTGAATTCAAATACTGCATTAATCTACGTTTCTCGCGTAGTTTGTCTTAGAGTAGATTGAAAGGCTACTTCTCATGTTATCGGTGACAGGATTGATTAGAATCTTTTTGATACAACACGACGCTCTTCGAGAGTGGCTGTTCTTCAGTTGCCTTTCTTTTGACACTGTCGGATAATGCACCTGTTGCAAGGAGTAGACATAAAATTTATTTCAATAGATCCATGGATATATAGTCTGTATGATAAAAAAAATATCAAGCAGACTTAATAAACCAAAAGGACAGTGCTCTAAAAGAAAGTATGTTTGTAATGAATGTCTAACACATCAAGTGCTCCGTGACCTCCTTCACTCGAACCTGACTAGAGCTTCACAAGGTGGAAAAGTCAGCTTAGCCGAGTATATCAGAAACGTTAACCGCAGTCACTCTCGCAAACAGCTCCCCAATAGTAGTACCGTTCCTCGCTACTGTAGGTGGTTGGTATCCCTCAAGGTACGGGATGCGCTCGTTCTCTGTTTAAACCGATCATCAGCATTGTAATTATAAGCCAGTGTCAACTGCTACATTAAGATACAACTCACCGAAGAAAGCTCTGATCCATGCCTTTGGTGCTGCATCCGCCTCATCATCCCACAAGGTAGTCAAATATAGAGCCGTCGTACCGGGACTACCACTCATTTCGTTGGCGGACGCATTGAAATCTGGATTAACAGCCATCGCATCCCGTATGCGAGCAGCACGGGCTCTGGCAGCCATCTCAACAGTAACATGCGTGTCCTTTCCGAAAAGCCCATAGTCAAACAGATCGAGTCTGAGTGCTGTGGTCCACCAAATGGCATGGTTGAAGCTATTATCATCCCCAAAGTAGGCGTCATTGCGTGACAATGACCCATCGAACTCGACGGCGTCATGCTTCTTGAGATCCTCAAGGTGGAAAGTGGATGCGTTGCCGGTGGTTGAAACTCCCAGATCTATAGCTTGCTCAAAGGCGCTGTCGAATGTGGTGGGTGCGAAGTTGTAGGCTTGGCTGACACCGGTTCGGACTGCAGCGAGATCGATATCTTTGCCTGAGTGGGGGAGGAAGCCATGGTTTGCCATGACATTGAGGCCGGGACAGGGAGAGCGACCTTTGAGATTGTCAGCCTGTTATAAAGAAGTTTATGGGATAGACTCACTGTCTCCGGGCACTGGTGGATGCCATTCATGGCCTTTAGGAGGGAGTTGCCAGCCGTGTGCGGCAAGGCCAAAGAGACATATTTCGAGGAACAATTCAAGCTTCATGATTGCGAAGACCTGTTATCGTATTTAGTCCTTGTTAATATTTAAATCTGAGTATAAATATTTCAATCATTGATAACCTCCTTATTTATATTTGTAGGTGTGTATAGACTGCGGGCTCACACAGCGTATCTGGCACCAGGCTAAGCCACGGAGCGTATTCGCATCCCCGGACCCAAAGATCAGTGCGTATTCAGGAGAAACCTACATAGCGTATTCTATACGCGGATCACGAAGACCATTTTGTCAGTGTGTTGAGTGCAAATTATCAACTCGTATCCTAATGAATAGAATCTAGGAGGCGGATTTTCTTGGCTCGTCATTATCACTATTAAATAGGCCCCTATACGCAGTACGTATCTAAAATCAATTTCAAATCATGTTATGACAAGGACGATTTCCATATTTTGTTTCATGAACGTCTTCATTAGTCATTTCGTATTATCGGCGAGTGGAACATCGACGATGGCCGACACTACAGCAAGGGAAGTGAACCATGTGAGAGTCAAGAAGCCTTGATGGCTTCTGCAGAAAGGTATAAAGGGAAAACAATTCTCTCAATTGCACAAGAGCAAAATCATCGGTTTGAAACATCCTCTATCATTACTAACAAACCTGAAACCGGGTACAAAATGCTATCACGCTTTCGCTTCCTATTGCCCATAGCCATCATAGGGACTGGCGCATCTATTGCAGCCTGCGCCGACACCAGTTCGACTTGCGATGCCCCCTGCCTGGAGATAGTGCAAAATGGCAATTCGTGGGAAATAGACCAACACGCCTCTCGTGATTTCTCATTCTACGAAGCCCCTTCCAACTTTTCTTCCAAGCTGTCTCCTGGAAGTATCCTCACCATGGAGCCTGTGACCGAGCTGGCAAACTACAGCATTCCCAGTGGTGTTACCATGTCTCGCATCATATACACCACCAACGATCAAAACGGTACTACTCTCCCAGCTTCTGCGTATATCCTGTGGCCGTACACACCACTTGAAACTACCGGGAAAGGTTACCCGATGGTGGCATGGGCTCATGGTACTTCGGGCGTACTCAGAGGCTGCGCACCAAGCAATTACCGCAACCTTCAGTATCACTTCCAGGCTCCCTTCGCCCTCGCTCTTCAGGGCATGGTGGTTGTTGCACCAGACTATGCCGGACTCGGCGTCGACACTTTGCCTAATGGACAGAAGATAGGACACCCTTGGCTAAACGGACCGGCACAGGCCAACGATCTGGCAAACGCCGTCCTAGCCGCCCGAAAAGCGTTCCCAAGTCTTCTAACAGCTAATGGCCCCTTCGTCGCCATGGGTCACTCTCAAGGCAGAGGAGCAACTTGGGCTTTCGCAGAGAAGCAGGTCAAGGAACCTATCGCCGGATACAAGGGTTCCGTCGCAATCGCACCTCCTACACGGACAATCGACCATCTGAAAAAAGCTTTCAGTAACATCACAGAACCGTGGGCGCAAGTCATCATTGCCGGGCAACCAAAACTTATTGCTGCAGTAACATCTGCCTTTCCTGCGTACAATTACACTGGTTTGACGTCCGTGTCGTACGATAGATCGTTCAACGTCCTGGAGCCTTTGGATGGGTGCTTACCAACAGACACTCTTGCCTTTACTAATGTGACTACCGACGAACTAGCTGTCCCCAACTGGTACGACGCACCCACGGTCCAGGAATATGCCAAGTTGTCAGAAAGTGGTCGGAAACAATTAAGGGTCCATTGCTCATCGTATCTGGAGAAGCGGACATTGTGGTCCCTCTTGACACTGTTGAGTCTGCGGTGGACGACACTTGCACGATGCTGAAACAAGAGCATTGGAATGAGTCACTGGTGTTGGTCACTTACTCAGCTATGGATCATTTCCCAAGCATCCAAGCTAGTCAGATGAAGTGGCTGCCGTGGATCAAAGATCGCTTGACTGGTGCACCAGCACCGAAAGCTGGATGTGTCAAAAATGCGGTGAATGGGTTCCGTACAGACGACACTTTCCAGACCGCATATCCAAACTTTCTGGAGGGTTGGGCTAGTGTCGAAGAGAGCTGGAAATATGGTCTCTAATTTTTGAGATTGTGCATGCAGCTGAACTTGGCAGGAAGTAAAGGTGATCTTGGTTGTGGAGAAATAAGTGCATAAGTCGGATAAAGCAAAGGAATGGTTCAGATATGCGACTAGGATGAAAACAGTGACCAAAACATAACTTAGCCATAAGATAAACGCTATTATCGATCCTAGCTTGTAGTTGCTCGCTCCTGATGGCTTCCAAATCACGTTCCCTTCCAGTACCAAGATCGGACTTTTGGCATATGTACGTACTTTCAATTAGCGTTCTTAGTAAAAGCTCGTAGAAATACCGAAAAGCTTCTAGATTGTGGAGGATATTGGCCGGCTCGTAAATGACAGTCCGCAGAGATTAGGCTGACTGTCAAACTTCACATCATCAACAGCTTATTGGCCGGCTCGTACAAATTCTGCGATGGTCAACAAATGAGAGGCCGAATCGATCATTGCTCACGTAAGGGAACTGCGTATTCGTCAACTCCCGAATACGCACTTGCATAAACCTCAAATCCGGTCGGGACATCCAGCACGATTAGCCAATCTTAGGCCAACTTTTCGGTTGACCAAGGTCTGAAGAATTTGTCACGATGGAGAACTCCCTAGTCCCTACCCTAGTTAGTTGAGGCTTAGACGCTCAAGCCCCAAAGATTTGTCATTGGGGGCTAGGGCACTAAACCTAAACCTGTTAGCCGTTTACCTGTAGCTCCATAGTGCCCCATGACTTTAAACCGTTTTAGGCATGGCCGTGGAGGTTATTCGGTGATTCGGCACGGTAGGGCGGAGAAGGTGACACCGCTGTGGAAAAGAGTTTGACAAGGGATTCTTAGTATTCAAATATCAGATGCCAAGCATCGACAAATTCAGCTCTCATGACGTAAAAAGGAGTAATGATTCTTCAATGGACAATTCAATTCCAAATATATGAGGCTGTGTCCCGAGATGCCGTTTCTTCATCATTTTTCCAGTAGGTAGGTAGTATTCATAGAAAATCCGGTTAAGTTTTTGGCCATGAATATAATAGTTCCAAACGACCCCATGGTCGAGTTTCACGAGATCACAAAACATCTAAAAGATAGCGGTACAAAATGTCGAAGAAGAACAATAATATAAACCAAACTTCAAGTCCCGAGGCGGTTGGTTTCAAGACACGCAGATCACACAAAAAGTCCAGATATGGCTGCACAAAATGCAAACAACGCAGAATCAAGGTAAGCCCAAATCTCAAATGCAAGATTGTAGTTGATACATTTCTAATGTGGAACAGTGCGACGAGCTTTCTCCGAAATGTTCAAGATGTGAAAAGATGAATCTGAATTGCCAATATCCCAAGAGAAAACCCGATTCTCCTTTAACGGATGACTTTTTGATGGAGCTCATAGATCCATTGCTTCTGCAGTACGGATCTAGAGCCGGCAGTCCTGAATATTCTGATCATTCCTCCGGAAGCCCATTATCATCCGCATCAAGCTTTGCCTCATCTCAATTGCGGGCTGAGTTGCCGAGACAAGACCGAAGGCTTGATTCGAACTTGATATTACAGGCAGCGCAGACGCTTGCACCTGTAGATTTTGAGCTATTTCAACACTATCTTGAGCATACGAGCAAGGATTTGACCGTTGGTGACGAAGAGCAACACACTCTACAGATTGGCATCCCGAACCTAGCCTGTCAGAGCAAGCCTCTGATGAAATCTGTATTGGCGTTATCGGCGGTATGCAAATGTCTTGATATCATTAATCAACCGTCAGCATCTCATGAAGACTGTGGCCAAGTCATGGAGCTTCTATCATTCGCAAATGCATATCATATGGAGTCACTACGGGAGGTACAAGCAACACTTCCTCAAACAAAGCACTACGACCATATTCTGGCAAATGCGGCTATGATGGGAATGTACGGTTCGGGCAGTCACTGTGCGCGCATCTGGCTAGCCAAAACCGCAACGTTGGGTGACCAGTTGCAGGAAGATTTAACGCCTAGGCATTCTCAGTGGATCAGACTTTTTCGTGCAGTCCGTCTAGCATATGACGGGCTTCAAAAGAATATTCCTTCGCCAGGGGAGACGACACAGCTTAGTACGGATATTTCACCTGATCAGCTCATAACCAGGAACAGTCCGCAGATCCACTACGAATTTCAACCTTCTCGAATCGAACAGCACAGGAAACCGATAAATCATGCATTATACCCCATAATGGCTGCTACGGCGGGCACAGCATTGACCAAACTGCGCAGAAGGGCCAGGGACAGAGCTATCTTTGAAGCGAGCAACGAATTAGGCGGTTTCGACAGTTCCATTATTCACGGTAATCCCGAGATTGAAGTGTGCTTTGTCGCCTTGAGCATACTCAGCAACATTGTCTCAGAGACATTTCCTACCGGCGATTTGACTCCAACTACACCACTGTCCTTCGAGGTCGATATTGACCCGGTAGGACAATTGTCCGAGGTCTCTCCCTGGTTGCGTAGATACACAGCCAGCATCACGTCCATGGTACCCTCGCCACTCCCTCGCAGATTTATTATGGCTTTCATACACAAAGTCCCTACAAAGTTTTTGAACCTAGTTGAAGAGATGCTCAGCCTCATTCAAACCAATACAACGGACAGCGATCAGATGTCTTGGGCGACGCCGGATGTTAGTATAGCGCTCCAGCTTGCCATCGATATATTTGCTCACTGGCTTGTCTTGGTAGTATTGCTAGATAATGTGTGGTGGATTGGTGACATTGGCGCTTGGGAGCTTGGCCAGATTGTGGCCTTTAAGAAAGAGACACAATGGCCGACGTGTTTGTGGAATAGGGATGCAGATTGGTGGCCGGAGAGCATGTTCGAAATTAGTCGGCATTTTGAGAAGCATAGAAATAGATCTTAGATGATATGTCACGAGTACGAATACAAAATGTTTGTTATGACGCGAGAGTAAGTATTTTGACCTCGTAATGAGTTGCCTCTAATTTAAGGTAGGGTTAGGGCTACGCGCATCCTCCGCTTACCAGATTAGGAGCCAGCCCTAACTTTGATGAATCACAGATCGCGAAGCCAAATAAAAGTTGTAATCAACATACTCATAGTAATGTTGAACGTAAATCAGCAGAAAAGGGAATGATTTTAATGACTATAATGGAAATTAGGAGTAAACACATCTATACATAAAAATCCAATAGAGAATGACTCCCAAAGGAAAGCAACCAAATATAAGTAGACCTCTACAAGTGGTATTCCTGTAGACTCCGAACATTTGAACCGTAATACATCTCCTTACCCAGACTCCTCCAATGCCCATATCTGCTTTTCTGCTGTAAAGTGAATAGAATAATTAGTTAAGTTTTAAAACATATATATGCTAGAAAGCAACTCTTCAGAGCACGTACCCATCCTTCCTCTTGATCACGGGTTCAGTCTCGCCTTCAATTTTGTTGGAATTTCTGAATAGGACATTTATTGTCTAAAGATAGCCACTTAGTCAGTGTTTGTGGAGCAATTGCAGCCTATAATCAGATAGCTTGAGATAGACTACCAAGCCTAGAGTAAGATGTATTGCGGGTGGCCCAATCTGAACATGTTCGCCCCTGACCATTTCGGTAGTGTTTTTAGCAACGACACCAGCTTGTCCACCTGGCTTTGCAGCCTTGTGAGCACCTGTATCTGCGACATCTTCGGCTGCAACGATATATGGATTAAACACTTTGTATAGTATTAGGGCTAGGGCTAGGGCTAGATTGTCTCGTGCTCGGGCCGGTACCTGGCCAGTTATCTGCTATCGATAACGGATATGCTTATCTTCGCGCCAAGCTTCCGGCGATACTCCGACAACAGTTTTCCCGAAATATAAACTCCGATGTCGTGATCCCTGATCAGAAAATTTTTACCACCGTCTCTCTCGATCAATAATTGATTATCACTCCCTTTTTCTATAACACACTCTCATGTTACTAAAGCCGTTGAGTGCCTCTATACTATACGTAGGCTCACTCCTCCTTCTCACGAATTGATCGAATCCACGACCCCGTATCGCATCGGAGAGAAACGCGAATGCCGAGGGACGATGGCCCAACCCGGTGTCCTCGGTGAGAAGTTGGAAAGCGGACCAGCGCTTGAGAACCACAGTAATGCGACATCAACAACCGCAGCAGGGCCACTAGAAAATACAGGCAAAGCCGGAGATGACCTAGAAGCAGCCAACAACACGAACGGAAACCTCGCCAAAGAAGAAGACGACCAAATCGTCCACCAAAAACCCGCGCGTCGAGGCCGTTGGGGCGAAATCGTCAGCACAAACCATGCGGATCTAATCTTTGTTCTCTGCTCGTTGACAACCGGCTTATGCGACGGTGTCGTTTATGCCTCCTTTGGTTGTTTCATCAGCATGCAAACCGGAAACACAATTTTCGTGGGATTGGGTGCATCCGGTATTCCAATGAACAAACCATACGGATGGCTCAAGTCGCTGGTCTCGATCTGTGGATTTTTCACCGGATCTTTTGTCTTCGCAAAGATTATGCGAGCACTCGGAAACCGCAAGAGAGGTGTCTTGACGGTCTGTTTCGCCATTCAGGCTATTTTCGTTTTCACTGCGGCTGCAATTATTGAAGCAGGAGTAATTCCACACGACATCAATGATCAACCTACCAGCGGACCATTATTTTTGGAATTGATCGCTATTGCGCTTTTAGCTTTCCAGTTCGGCGGACAAATCGCGGCTAGTCGTGGAATGGGATTCAATGAGTTGCCGACCGTGGTGTTGACTTCGGTGTACTTTGATATCGCGTCTGATCCGGCTATTGTGGACGGTGTTACGAAGAACGTCAAACGCAATAGACGTATCGGATCTGTTGTGGCTATTGTTGTCGGTGCGATCGCGGCAGGTTGGCTATGTCGTAGCGATGCTGAGATGCAGAGTGCCTTGTGGATTTCGGGATTCTTCAAAGTATGCATTGCTGTTGGATGGACTGTGTGGCCCGTGGCGGCGAAGTAATTTCGGGGTTGATTGTTGATACGTACTATAGAGTTCATTTAATTTATAGAGCGGATATAGCTGATAGAGTATAATCATTGTAATTAATTTTATGTATATGCATCATAGCCAACTCAATAGCTAACTATCTAGACAATCGAGCTTCTGATAGTTTCACCTGTGAGAACTTGCTTAGGGACAAATTCAGACGAATCAGAACGAAAATGACGTGCCACGCTCAGGCGATGGCGAGAAATGGGGCAACCCTGCGCGACTTCCTATTTGGGCAATTCTAGCACTGATAATCTCTCAAGGTTCTAAAAGATATAGCTCTCTTCCCCTCCCTCGAGGCGGGTCAAACGTCTCTCTTTAACAAAATCAATCGAATCCGCATACAATCAACAAGCTACAATGGTAGAAATCAACCCTTCAACAGCTGATGGCTCCCCCAAGAAACAAATCATCCTCAATGCCTTCGTCATGAACACACCCGGCCACCAGGCTCCAGGTCTCTGGCGTCATCCCCGCAACAAAACAGATCAATACAAAAAGCTCTCCTTTTGGAACGATCTTGCACGACTACTCGACAAAGCTGGGTTTCACGCAATGTTCATCGCCGACACATTGGGTCCTTACGATGTTTACAAGGGACCAGCCAATGTTGTGCCATCTCTTGCCTCGGGAGCACAATTCCCGGTTAATGATCCTCTGTATCTGGTTCCGGCCATGGCTTCTGTGACGAAGAATTTGATCTTTGGTGTGACGGCCAGTTTGACGTATGAGAAGCCATATGCATTGGCGAGGAGGTTTTCGACAGTGGATCATCTGAGTGAGGGTCGAGTTGCGTGGAACATCGTCACTTCTTATCTAGACAGTGCTGCTCGTAACCACGGCCTAAAAGAGCAGATTCCGCACGATGAGCGATATGCAATTGCGCATGAGTACATGGAAGTCCTCTACAAGCTTTGGGAAGGCAGTTTCCGCGACGACGCCGTTGTCGAAAATCGAGAAAAGGGAATCTACATCGCCGACGATGCAGTACGACAAATAAACCACAAGGGGAAATACTTTGAAGTTCCTGGTCCTCATTTCTGTGAACCATCACCACAACGTACTCCATTTCTATTCCAGGCGGGTGTCTCCGAGGCAGGGAATGGATTCGGTGGCAAGCATGGAGAAGCCATCTTTATCGGCGGACAGACTCCCGAAGACGTTCGCGCAACGGTCGACAGTATTCGAAGTATCGCGAAGAAAGAAGGCCGTAACCCGAATCACATAAAGATCATACTAGCAACCTGCGTCATTGTGGCTGCAACCGATGAGGAAGCACACGCAAAACGTGAAGAGTACCTGAAATACGCAGACTATGAAGGCGCCTACGCGCTCTTTGGCGGATGGACGGGCGTCGATTTATCCAAGTATTCCGATGACGAGAATTTCCTCGTCACGGATTCGCCACGTGTTCAGTCTCTTATTCGGCGATGGGCGGCTTCGGTGCCGGGAACGGAGAATCAGCCCTGGACCAAGAAGAATATTGCGGAGTATCTTAGTGTGGGAGGCTTACAGGCGAAATTGATCGGTAGTCCGACTACCGTCGCCGATCAGCTTGAGCGCTGGGTTGATCTAACGGATGTGGATGGGTTTAATGTTATTCATATTACGAATCCGGGATGTTTTGAGGATATGGCTGAGTATTTGATCCCGGAATTGAGACGGCGGGGAAGATTTAGGAGCCACGTAGAAAAGGAAGGGGCTACTGCTCGTGAGGTCTTTATTGGATCGAGGAGGTTGCCAGAGGATCATCCGGGGAGCAAGTATAGGTGGCGTGCTGGTGAGAGTATTCCTCAATATCAACAAAGGCAAGATTCGTAATCTTCTGGTGATTAGATACTGTATTGGTGGACTGGGATGGAACTATACATTTATACTAGCATATTATGACTCTTGTTGCAAGATGAATATAAGGCAATTAATCCAGAGCTAATATATCAGTGGAGATTGCAACAGCTCTCCAAGCTTATACTCATTGTTCCTAGTCTAGGTGCAGAATCTAAGTTGTGTGAATACTGATGTACGATCCGGAGCCCAGGCCTCTGTATATATGCTCTCTAGATCAGCACTACTATTATCTATAGTGCCTATATATAATTTAATAAAAGCTTAGTATACCTCAATACAACGCTATTTAACTAAGATGGATCCAGGTCTGTAACATATGAAGGAGGTTTCAAATCTGCCTCTATCTGTATTTTGAACATACTTCTAAATCAACTCATATATTATATGGATCAGTGACGCTCTTTTCTGTGAATAAGCTGGTATGGAGCTAACTAGTTATAAGCTCTAGCATATTACCTAATAGACATACTTTCATGTGATAAATGGCTTTGCAGATCCATTTTTGAATTTTGTTGAATACCATACAGGGTCCTTGACACCTTCACCCGAGGAAGCTATTTCAACAGCGATTATACATCATTCCATTGACGACGATGGACAGAATTGGGCATATACTATATAGGAGCCTGGGTGGTGTGTTCTTGTGCAGAGACGGATGCGAGGAACGAATTAAAAATGTATTTCAGTGACAACATGGATATCCTAGAACACACCCTTAGGGCCGTGGTGGCAAGCGCACATGTTTCCTTGGAGTTCAAGCTTTGTAAATCAGTCTCTGTAGCTAGAAAATGATCTCTTGTGAACGGCCGAAGCAAGACTTAGATCTAATCTAAGCTAGAATGAACAGCGAAGAAAAAGATTGAAAGAAATTATATTGCCTGCATTCTACGCGTTAGTATACCAAGCTCCGGGGATACACATGCCTCGTAACGGACATTGGCCTGTAAGAATGGCTTCGCAGTAAATCTGATAAATCCTCATGAGGTCATAACACATGCTCAAATCTATATCTGATGGTCTATTTTACAGCCAGGAAATTGTTTGTGGATTACAACTTACCACCACCACATATATCTGGACCTTGCCCAGACCCTCGTAGACCTTCATTTTCAAAATATCCACACTTGGACTGCAAGTCTTTTATTCACCGGGTGCCGGAGGTCTGATCTATCTGAGGATTGAAGTTGTGCCCACGGAGCCGAAGCGAAACTGAGAAACTCGCCAGGATTGGCAGCTAGACTCCGCGCTGCGACAACTCGATTGGGTGCATAATGTACAACAACAACCGCTGGCGTCTTCTAAACTTTGTGGTCTTGTGCCTCAAAGTTAACCACAAGATAGACACTCATTTCTGTGTTTGCACTACATTTTATAACCAGTTTCTTGGCGGCAACAGTCGTAACTGGACAGCGAAAAGAGTGACAATAGCAAGGGGAAAACAACACTTTTATTGGACAGTATTTATAACGTACAAGATGCGCTCAAGCCCTATTCCATCTCTGAAACGGATTTAGAGCATATTCCTTCTCATGATCTCCTTTAAGATGACAAACTTCTCCTCTGGCAGCTTGCATGCTAAGGACGGCCGATTTCGCAGGACAGTGGATCTGCCCGTCAACACCTTCAATGATTGTAATATTGTAACAACGAAGAAGACGTCCAAAGACAAGGGAATTGAGGCTGGACCCGTATGGTTGAAATCAAACATAGTAGGAAGGCTGGTATAGATCTCTTTGGGTAGTTTGGAGATCACAGAGGCGGATCGATCGTATTGTAACTTATCTTCATTGATCAGAGTGGGGTTCATTGTCTGAGATGAGAGCGACACAGCATTGAGGCCGTATAAAATTAGTTTATTGGCAAGTATGCGACTGAGCCGATAGTAGTTCCAGGTTCGCGCAAACCAGGGACTACCATAGACATGATGCGGTTCATTGCGGAATGTTTGATATGCCCACGATGAAGGTAGAGAGACAGCCCAGGCTTCAAGGGCCTGATCACTGGTGATGGCTGAAGCAAGGAGCTGAGTCTGTGAATACTGGGAAGTGTGTTTTGCGGACACATAGAGATTTACAAGACTGCTCATGACGGAGCAGAGCCGAATCGACAGGAAATGTGGGTCGTTTGAAATGGGATTACCACCGACTGGCTCGCAATTTTCCGCCAAATGAAGAAACATCTGTGGAACAGGTTTTCCGCTAATGAGGGACGCTAGTAACTACAAATTGAATGCAATTAGTACAAGCACGAGGCTGGGTTCAGACTCCACGCAACATACGCAAGTGTACGAGACGTCCAGCAAGGCTCTTGCCTCATCCTTGGGAACTCGGCTATAAGAACATAAAGAGCCCAGAAGCGCAGCAGCGCCATGTGCATGCTGGAGCCATAAGTATGATGCTGACGATTTCTCGCTAATGATCACCTGCATTACTTGTTAGTCGGGCATCATGGGGGTAAAGGCAGAGTGGGCAACCTCGAATATAGAAAGAATAAAACCAGCAGCAACTGAATTCCCACCATTAGTCTGGATAGGTTCTTGCACTACTCTGGCAAGAAGCTGTAAGGCTGAGCAATATTTTTTCCTTGCCAGATACATCATTTGAGGATCTTTCCGCATGACAGCTAAGGCTGCGAGGCCTACAGATGTACCACCTAAAGAGGCGGGGGATGGTTGCCCCTCTGTAGATTCCATCGAGCCCTTACAGGAGCCATTTATAATCGAAAAATTATCCTCAAAGACCCTCTGTGCAATTTCTTCAATCCAGGCCAGAGGAATAAACGGAACAGGACTTAGATCAGTAGCAGTAAAGTCTTCTGAGGCCTTTCTAATATTGGGAGGATAGAATTTCTGAACGATAGTCTGAGTCTCGTCACGGAACCGAAGATCCGACTGAGACCGATATCCAGTGCATTGTAAACCAGCTCGAGCACACTGGCTGCATCTCGGTCTCAGTAAGTTGCACTAAGGCCATGTAATTAGTCCGCGGAGAGCACGGGAGCTACAGACGGGGAAAGGCGACTTGCTTTAATTCTCCTAGTCCTGCAGTTCAGGCACCCTGGGCTACCTGTAGTGCGATAAATCATGGTCGATGAACGATTTGTCGGAACATGCGGAGGGCGAAATGAGGGTTGGGAAACGGGAGACGTGCTGATGACTTGAAGAAGAGTACAAAATTACAAATCAGCTCCACTCCAGGGCAGCCAGTGGGCGGCGGCGTCGCGGGACCCACCCTTGAAGATCAGAGTATATTATAGATATTATAGGTATAATACATGTCTTGATATAGTTATATGCCATATCTCCTTGGAACCCATGCATGATCCCTTTAACATATGTCATCTCGTCGGTCAGTAGTAGCTCAGCGTGTCTACCATGTCTGGCACGAGGTGGTTGTTAGGAGTTAGTCGGGAAGTGTTGATTTTATTTAGGGAACCTGTGCTTGTGTGTAATATTCTCTTAGATTATTGTCCTGGCCTGTCCTTGAGCCAGGCTTAATAGTTTGTTATCCTAGCTAGTAGGGACCCAAAGGATAGTAATCTGATTTCTGTTTCTCTGTAGCCTTTTAATCAACTTGTATATTTGGCAGAAGTGTTCCTGACACCAGCCTGCCATGGTCGTGATGAGAAAGGTAGAAGCAGAGGCTTAGAGTCACGAAGCTTGGAGTGATTCTCGCAAACGAGTTTAGGAAGTGAAGTTGGACATGGGAGGCAACAGCAGACGGTGATCAGTAGTGGAATCTAACCGCCCACCCACTAACTTGAGGCATCGCACATCCAGGCACACGGTACATCTTAGGCACCAATATATTCAAGAAAGTCTAGGTTGCTGCAAAATTATCTACTAAACTCGCTTGTAATCTTGAGACTGACCTCTGGAGAACTAATAGACCCTGTCACCTTATATAAAATCTCGCGGATATGTCTTGACTGCCTGAGACAACTGCCTGCCCAGCGATCTATTCAATCTGTTCTCGAAAGTAGGATTTCCGTCTTGTCGATCCTTTTAGTCTAGACACAAGTACTAAATAATGCATTTGTTGCGGTCGGGATTCGAGTTCTACAGTATTAGCTGGTCGAGATGAAGGCTAAGGTGGTCTCTATCAGCCACGTGAGGAGTAAAGTGAAGGTATAGGGCTGGCTTGTCATATAGCACGAACACATTTCTTGTTGATCTTCCGTTTGCCTTCTTCGGCAATCTTTATGTCGAATATCCAGATTAAATGAGAGATGATTGGTCATATCTTTGCTTAAGTGAGGCACCAACGCTGCATGTCACGTTAGAGGATGCACCCAGGATGGTCAAGGCGAATACAGGAATGTGCTTACTTCTCGCCTAGGCTGTTGCATGGGCTAATGGAAAAGGGCCTAAGGTAATCCTTGTTAACACGAGGGCCCCCCAACCATCGCTCAAGGATAAACTGCTCTACGCGCCTTGAAATATGCATAATCATGGAACATAGCCCATTGCCAGATATCAGGAATAGTCTCTGAGAAGTAATGTCGGTATGCAATAATGAAGGGGCTTGTCCATCTAGGTATTAATGCTGGCGGTACTGGGTTTCCAAAAATGGTCCCCTCTAGTAGTAATGCAAGGTACGATAATAGGGACCGGCGAATACAAACGAAGGTCATCCCCGATGCAAGCGTCCAAATTCGCAAGCCTTTGTACGCTCGGAAGGCCAATATCATTCTGAGATTTTTAAAAGACCGGACCTTCTCCGAATTTCGGCAGAACTCTAGAGCACTTGCTGAGATGTCTCTATTGGCGGGAGGGGAGTATTGTATAGTGATAATCAGACACTCGGGCGAGAAGCAAATAAAAAGGGAAATCCATTACAACGAATCATTCCTATATTTCGGTCCCTTCTAGTTCTCTAATTGTACATGCCATTGATCCGGGGAAACTTTCTGATAGGATAACCCAATATTTGGACTCTGGTTCCCTCCAAGTTCATCAACTAACCGAGTAGTGTGTTCTCCCAAGGCAGTATTATACCGTCGACGTGAAGGCCTACAGCCGAGGAGCTAATCATGCTGAAACTTGGCAGCGAATTTCTTCTCCAATTCTTCATCCGTGAGGAGAGGGAGGCCAACCAGCTCGTTGTCCACCTCGGGATAGGCAGCACGATACTTTCCACTAAGGAGTGCAGCTTTGAGCAACGGAAAGATGAGCCTAAAGTCGGTTGGATCATTCTCCACATTTTTGAGAGCCTGCTCAAGCTCTTGCTGCGCGTCTACTCGTGTCTCCGTCCACTGAACTGTCGGTGGACTGTACTTCTTCGCGATGGCTAAAACCTTGGCCTGGGTCAAGACGGTGTCGTGAATGAATAGGTTCCGATTCTTGGTTGCTTCAGGGGCATTTAGAGCACCGGCGATGGCTTTTCCAATGCTGTGAACACTGGTAGAGCTGAAGGGGTGTTCCCCATTATCAAAAATTTGAATCGAAGATGTTTCCACATCAAGAATGAAGGGGAAATCGAGGAGATAATCCAGGAAAGCTCCCACGGAGAAGATCGTATACTCAAGCAAACCCGTATCGGCCTTCGTTTTTAGGGACTCCTGGACTTGGACCAATGGGTAGTTCATGGATAGAGTCCGCGCCTTGGGGTCGGTCGTCAAAGAGCCCCAGTCGGCTGGAATATATCGTTTTACTCCAGCTTTGATGCTAGCTTCGATAATTGCCTCCTGATTGACGAGGTGATAGGGTGCAAAGGTAGCGATTGCGACATCGTTGCCTCGCAACGCCTTGACAAGGCTATCCTGGGAGGAATAATCGACCTGAGCAGCCTCGACACCGGAGGGGAGGTCCTTGATACCAGAAGAGTTTCTGCTCAGAACAGTCACAGTAAATCCATTGTTGACCAGCTCCTCAACAACCGCACTTCCTAAACGACCTTTCTGTAGAACTGACTTAACAAGCGGCTGAGAGAACGCAGATAATCGAGACTTACACCAAGGAGAGCTACCTTCCTGTAGGAACCCATTCTGCTTCAAGTATGTAGTATGTATAGGAAGCGTGATTTGATTGAACTGAGGCAGGGATCAGAATTGTTGTGTTAACGAAACTACGGGCTACTGTCGTCGGTCAATAGCAGGTATATATGGCTACTTCTCGACCTGTGGAGGTGGTATTCTCCTACTAGAGCTAGGCTGATTCAGCGTCCACTCAAAGTCTCCCGTGCAGTCACCAATTCGAATTACGCCTTCTAGTGACCCCAAGCAGGGACGCCAGTCCTATCAAGACAAGTGACTCGTGATCAAATAAGCAATCACTAATCAACTGTATTACTACTAGTTACTACTACAAGTAGCAGTCTGATTTTGGTAAATGGCTCGTCATTATGTAAGAGGTCACTGATTCATGATGACCATAATTAACTAACTAGTGGCGGTAAATCCGCTTGTTCCTGTGGATACCCGGGACGCTAATTCACGACTTCCTTTCCTAAATGGGAATTGACGAATCTGGTTGGAATACCGGCAGAACATTGAGCCAAGTAGGTACACGGCAGCGTTTGCCGTTGTGTGGTTGGCGGTTCTACTAGTGGTCTGCCTGCTGCTATCTCTCTCTCGTGCCTCGACCTGCCTGTACTGACTGGCACGCCGTTTTGGAAAAAAAAAATCCTGGATAGAATGAGGAAACGCAGTCATGAAATAGTCTCCGTCGCCACACTTCCTGACAAGTGATAGGCAGCCTAACAAATAACTAGCCACACCCCGTATGGGATGGCCGACCATTATTGGCTGTACCACTGCTGGAAATGGGTGCAACCTGCTGGGACCGAGTGAAGGCGATATCGTGTGGTTCTTAAAATCGATGTTGATGTCCCTGTCTTCCTGCACACTGCATCTCACACCTAAAATTGCATCACCTTCAGTAGGTCAAGAATAGCCACATCATGGCCGGTGACAAGATTCTGGTTTTCGGTGCAACTGGGCCTGCGGGCATCTCCCTTCTGCGCGAGTTGCTTCATCGCAAACTTCCAGCTCTCGCTTACTGCCGAAGCCCTTCCAAGATCCCCGACGACCTCGCCTCGAATCCCCTGCTTGAAGTAAGTCGCTCGGCAACGATGTCGACTTCTACCACGATTTCTTACCCGCGTTGAACAGGTTGTCAAGGGAGATATGTCCAACCGCGAAGCCATATCGAGAGCTGTTGCCAAATCACGGGTGATTGTCTCACTTCTCGGGCCCAGTAGTACCCGCCAACCCAAGAACACCGAATTTGCCGACTATTATCGCATCATCGTGCCGCTCATGAAAGAACACGGAGTCCGTCGAATCCTGGCCCTTGGCACGACGGCCATATATCAGCCCGACGATCAAAGTTCCATCTCGCGCACTCTCATGTGTACCCTTATCAAGGTTGTGGCAAGCGGTGCATACTACAATATCCTAGCTATCCAGGATTATTTTGAGCACATAAACGACGCGTCCATCGAGTGGACCGTTTTCCGAGTGGGCAATCTATCCGGCACAGGCGACCTGTCCGCGTGGCTGGCCGATCGTGAAAGAGGAAAAGCATTTGAAGGACCCGTTGGAGCGCCCGGATTCACTTCAGGCATAAACAGGAGTATCCTGGCCCGATGGCTTGTTGATGTAGCCACCTCTAACCCTCCGAAATGGGTGCGTCAAATGCCTGCTGTGAGCAAGTCTGGTTAGGAATGAAGAAGAATGTGTGTGTATTGCGGTTCGTCTTTGCGAAGTAACATCATAGTAGTGCGGCTTTGTACAAACAAAACACATAGAAATTAATCGAGAAGCTGGCCCTTTCCCCCCTACCACGATGGAACACAATTCGGAGATTTCGCGACTCTAGGTTCGAGTGTCTTATTTCCCCCTTTGCGTGATGGTGGTTACTCCATTCGCCTCAAAAGCTACTTTTGATTTAGATATGCATGTACATAAATGTACAAAACTGTGCGTTAAAATGAACCAATTATAGACTCCCGACGAGGGGCTAAACGCCGGGATTCCTTTTTATAAAAATTTGTCCCAGCAGGGTCAAGAATTCACCGTATAACAAGCACCTGGGCAGGAAGAGAACCATGCCTCAAAAAAAGTCATCAAACATCTTCAGCGCATACCAATCAATTAGCCTTGGTAGTTGAGTGAGATAGTGCCTGAGCTTGTAACCGCCTTCAAAGCATCCTCCCTCGCCAGAATGAGATGCTTGAGAAATACACTCTCCTCAACTGCACCATTTACGACAGCGCCCCCATTGAACTCATACCAAGGCACTCCCCTGATTCCCATCCTTCGTGCCTCTTCCACCTCGCGGCAAACTTCATCCGTGCCTCCGCCATCTATAAGCCATGCAATCGCCTCACCTCGATCAATGCCCGCCCGCTCTGCTGCGAGACCCAGGTCCCTTATACTTGTGATGTCTCCACCTTGCTCAAAATACATCCTCATCATCTCCAAGACGAGCCTCGTTGACAGCTGCTCCATCTCACTTCCTTTTTTCACTTTGGCTAGCTGAATGAGTCTGTGCGCGTTTTGCGTATTTCCAACTGTCGACTCAAAGGAGAATTTGATACCATCTCTCTTGCCCATGTCTAGCAGTTGCTCTTGCATCCGCGATAGGTGTTCTCGACCAAATCGTGATGCCATTTTCTCCACGAGAGGCTGGGTGACTGCGTCCGGATCAATCTGATATGAGTGCCATACTATCTTAATGAAGTCATTGGCGCCGACGGTCTTCCGATAGACATCTATGGCGCGCGTAAGGCGGAGAGCGCCAACGTAGCACCAAGGGCACACAGGATCGAAGACGGCTTTTATAGAAAGCGTGATCATTTTGGCGAATGACAAGCTAGTAAAGCTGGGAAGGTGACGGGGAGATCTTGAAAGCCGTTCCCGCCATTCAGGCCGTTTGCGGTTGAGACGTTTATCGTAGGCGTACGCGGGACCTGCCGAGGGTGACTTGATGGCTGGAGCGATGAGCTTCGTTGGCCCGCAAGCCAGCGAGGGCAAGCGGTTCCTCTGGTCTAAGTACCTACTCGACTGAATGTTTCTTCCAGTATCCGAACAAGATTGCCAGTTCCCGTTTAGGAAAGGAAGTCGTGAATTAGCATCCCCTGCATCCACAGGAACAAGCGGAATTGCCACCACTGATTGGTCATCGTTGTTGTGACAAGACTACTTTACCGCTATCCCGAATATGGTGAGCTCAGCGCATATATTCACTGTACGAATACACGCTCTCCTAGAATTATTATTGGTAATTCAATTTGTCTCACTATAAGAGTGCCAAGACTCGCTTTCCTGCGTGCGGAATAGTCAATCAATGCCTTTTGACACGATATTCTTCCGACCGCCTGTGTCTGAACCACTTCTCAAACTCAGCTGAGCCAACACATACAATGGCACGTCTGGCTCAGATCTTCGTTCTCGTATTTGCGCTCATTTTTGCAACAAAGACACACAATTTCAATCGCAACTAAACCAGGTCCCCTCGAAAAAATCGCCTCGACAACAAAAAAGCACATTTACTTCTCTTGAAGGTCGTTATGGCTATCATCTGGATTAGGATACGTGCTGCAATATGTTTTATTCGAGATGCCTGGAATTCCTTTTTGGCTCTAATCTTTGAAATTACGCGAACTGGAGCTGAATTCAGTGCTCTTGTCGACCGGATTATGGCACCTGAGTTCCCAATAGCAGATCCAATAATCTCATTCTGGCAGACGAACCCGACATTTCCAGAACTCATAGACCATAAATCGGAAGTCTTCCCGGATACGGCCGATATTGTCATTATCGGATCAGGAATTTCCGGGGCCAGTATTGCCTACACAATATTATCAGAATGCCGCATGCTAGGGCTCACAAAAAGGGTTGTGGTCTTAGAAGCCAGGAATACATGCAGTGGTGCAACGGGAAGAAACGGTGGACATTTGAAATTTTCGGCTTATACAGCTTATGCAGACCTGAAGTCCAGGTTTGGTCTTCAGTCCGCGAAGAAAATAATGAACTTTCAGCAAAAGCATCTCCCCATCATCCTTGATGTGGTAGAGACCGAACGGCTGAAAAAAACTGACGCAAGAGAAGTAGAGACTGTGGACATGTTTATCGATTCTGATATGTGGGGAAAAGCCAAGAAAATGGTGCTAGAATTGAAAGAAGATCTACCTGAATTTGCAAGGGACATTCGTACCTGGGAATCGGAGGAAGCACGCAAGGTATTTGTGGGCGATCTACTTGCCTTGACCACTACTTGAGTACTAAGAAACAACAGAAATTTGGCTTCAGCGGACATTGCTGAGGCGCGATCTCTTACTCGGCTGGAGCCATTTGGCCTTATCGCTTTGTAACTGCACTATATGCGTCACTTTTGTCGGAATATCGGCCGTCCTTCACAATAGAGACGGGCACTCTAGTTACGGAGATACATACGGATGGTGGTGATATTGGACCGTACCGGCTCTGTACCTCTCGAGGCGATCTATCAGCAAGGCATGTTATTCATGCTACGGATGCATTTGCACCCAAGCTGATACCAGGTTTAAAGGGGAAGATTTTTCCAATTCGTGGCCACATGACCGCCCAGCAACCAAAATTTCCCTCGGACCTCGATGGATCGAGATCTTGGAGTATCGTTGGCAAGAAAGGCTTCGAATATATCTCACAACGGCCCCGGACGCCGGGTGGTGACTCCAGCTCTGGTGGGGAAATAATGCTAGGGGGTGGTCTTTTTTCAATCGGAGGGCAAAGGGCTTGATGAAATAGGCATTTGGCAGGATAACAGAACGTCTGCAACAATCAGTGCATACTTGGCTGGCATTTGGTCAATCGTATTTCAAAGCGATGACCATGTTAATCCGGATTCGACACAACTGTTGAAAATCTGGACAGGCTGCATGGGTTATACAGTGGATCTCCTGCCGTATGTAGGGAAGCTTGATTACAACATCAGCGGCCGGAGGATTGACCTTTCTGACTATAAAATGGAACGGCAGTCCGTGGGCATGACACCTCCCAGTGAATGGATTTCGGCCGGATTTAGTGGCGATGGTATGGTTGCCGCATGGCTTTCAGGTACGGCAGTCGGACTAATGGTCTTGGGACGGGAAAATGTTTCTTTTCAAGGTCGATGCGGACGGCCAGATGGGAAAGTGGAAGATTGGTTTCCACAAGAGCTGCGTTGCTCGGTGGCCAGAATCAGTTGTAGTAGCATCTATGACCTTGCTCAGATGGTTTGATAAGAGGACGCTGCTTTGCTTGGTAAGGTACCACGGTTTTTGGCGGCCAATGGATGGCTTTGCATCATAACGTCATTGCTAAGCTACCACAAGGGATTTGTCAATAATAGGACACCTGCATTTTTAAACCATCAGCCTCCCATATTTATCGAGACTCAGGCTTCGTAACTTGCGCACTATTGGGCATTCGCCACAATTACTCGCCAACGCAAACCACGGGTAAGCTGGCTACATGGCCGATTTAAGTCTAAGTATTGATCGCCGGTTACGGGTATGTACATCTGGAAACATGGCATGTGCACGGCCCGGGATATGGGATATGCGGGCGGCCCGTACCCAAGCGACACTTCCAAATGCCAATTATAAAAGCGGCGTTTGCAGCGCTGTCTCCCCCCAACGTGTAAAAGGTTCAGCACCTTGTTCCACGTCGCACAAATACCTGCCACAATGATGGCTTCTCAGCTCGCACTGTCAGAAAATATCAAAGCGGATATCCTTATTCGCGCCAAGTCTATCCATACGTTAGAAAAGACTCTTCCCACACAAAGAAGCCTGGCTATTAGAGGTGGATTTATCTGGGCAGTCTCTGAGAACGTTCACGGTCTGGACATGTACATCGGACCGGATACTCGCGTGATTGATGAACCGAACGGCACCGTGTTGCCGAGTTTCGATGATACGCACACACATCTTATCTTTGCCAGCCTAAGTGCTTTCGACGTCCCCGTGCACGACGCATTGACTCTTGACGAACTGCTCAGCTTGATTCAAAAGCGAGCGGAAGAGACCTCATCCGGACAATGGATAGTGACAGCCGCTAATTTTCAGGAATATAACCTCCGCGAAAGAAGGCTGCCTACGCTTCAAGAACTAGATCTGGTTAGCCAAAATCACCCAATAGTCGTACGGCGGGGTGGACACAACCTTGTTGCCAATTCTTACGCGATGAGGTTGGCCGGGATCACCCCTGAAACCAAAGCTCCTGGGGGTGGACATATAGGATTGGATGAGCATGGAAATCTGAATGGACTTCTTCAAGACACTGCGGTAGTTCTGATGGAAAAGGCTAGACCAAGCGCGAGTATGGAAGAACGTATTGAGGGCATCAATCGCGCATCTGCATCCTACGCTGCCACAGGTACGGGATGCGTCCGAGACTGTTATGTGCCCCTCGCGGACGTTGAGGTGTTGAGGGCCAGCCATGACGCAGGAAAACTCCACGTTCGCATGCGCGCTCTGATAACAGCCATTGGCTTATCAACCGTGGCAGCTGTGGACCGATTGTTAAACGATATGGAGCAATATCGTTCTCTTCAGACGGACCCCTGGCTGCAGATTTGGGGTGTGAAATTCATGCTTGATGGAGGTATTGAGTCTGCTGCTCTGGAGTCCCCATATGTCATAGCCCCGCAACATTGCTGTACACCATTGGAATACTCCGGCATGCTATTTTGGGACCTGAATGAACTCGTTAATGCTATGGATGCAGTCGTCCGTCGCGGCTGGCGTGTTGGGTGTCACGCTTTCGGAGATCGCGCGGTTGGAATACTTCTTGATGTTTACGAGGAACTTCTCCGGCGGCACCCATATCTTCCCATCGGCACACTAGTAATTGAGCACGGTGGTTTGGTCAACGTTGAGCAACAAAGACGTGCTATTCGACTAAAAATTCCTGTTACTATTCAGCATCCTTTACTGCATGACGCGGCGGGGATATGTACTCATTACTGGGGCGCGGAACGTGTCGCAAAGTTATTTCCCGCTCGAGCATGGCTGGACCAGGGTGCGTTGGTGACTGGGGGCTCTGATTACCCAGTTGGATCATATGCCGCCATGCGATCAATCTGGGGAATGTCTAGTCGGGAAACAGTGGCAGGTATAATGGGCCCTGTTCAGGCCATTACGCCCCAAGGGTCTGTCTCCCTTCACACTACTTATGCTGCGGAGCTATTGCGAGAAAGCGATAGAAGAGGCCGACTTCTTCCGAGCTACTATGCCGACTTAACAATATGGCCGGAGGATGCCTTTCAGGTACAGGAGCTCTCTAAGCTCAAGGATTTGTTACCTTCGTTTACCATTATTGGAGGAACTGTCCAGAACTGTCGTAAGGATTCATGATATCATTGGTTTCCGTATGACTATCTTAGATACATGCTGGAATATTAGCGGATACTTTATAGTATATGCGCCCTAGCATATCAATTACATGTCTTGATAAAGTATTAGTAGGCGTATATCAGATATATATATATCTCTATATCAGTATCCTGCAAAATAATAACGAATCCAGGAGGACTGTTATCGATCCGTCGCGTAGCAATACAGGCTGCTTGATTGCATGTCAACCTAGCAAGAACTATGTTTAGGAACATATGAAATTTCTACTACTATTTATTATACTAGTACACTAAATCGACCCTATAGTCCACTCGGAAAACTGATGCGTGAAGCGTGTTAACATGGCGAATCAGGGCAACTACTTCTTCAACTGACCTAGTACAACAAGCGGCCGTTGAAAAATGCAAACGACACAGTCTCAGTCAATGGAAGCGTAGAACTTTCGATCAATTTCTATTCCCACGACTCCAGGCAGGGTTACGGCTCGATTCTTGGGCCCTCATGGTAGCCGTGTATATTTCAGACCGACCAGATTTTGTTAAATTTGTTGAGAGCATTCTGTTAGATAGCATCGGAAGATATGGCCAGATGTGTTGACCTTTTCAGGCCTGGGCAGGAAAGATTTCAAGGTTTTTGAGAAAAGCAGAAAACAGCACCCCTCTCATATTCTACTGTTCTGCCAACGACGACAATATACATTTCACACTGCTTGAGTTCAACAACAACGACAAGTGAAAATATTATTCGACACTATGACTTAAGTATTATTGACTACTATAAATGGTACAAAGAGGACATGAATCACTGCTCACGTGGGGTAACATCTGTATTACGAATACGCAATCTCCTCTATTCTGAGTTATGGAACTTTCCATACTGTCTTAATACCTGGACCTGAGATAGGGGCTCGGAAAAATTCACAAATATGGACTAGCGCAATCCTGGCTACAGGGGTTCAGAAACAATCGAAGTGTGTAGAAGCGCGCACTGGTTTTGCAATCAACTGTACAGTGAGAAAACTACTGTAACCATACTGAAGGTGCAAACTACTGTAGTGAATCGAAACTACTGTACAGTTAGAAAACTACTGTATAGACGAGGGAAAACTACTGTATGGGA
>LHCL01000091.1:0-15572 GCA_001305275.1 Talaromyces verruculosus
ATATCCGGGCAGGCCGTCAGGGTCTGGGGATAGCTTCATGTCAAGAGAGTGGCTGTTGTGAGGGCTTCGCCCGAATATGCCTCATGAGGTCAGCTCATAACAAGAGCCTTTTTAAGGCTAGTAATCTTATCTTGTAATAAAATAATCTTAGTAGAAAGATGATTTACTAAATCTTAAAGTTATATAGCTTCTCAATTATATATATCCTTTATAATACTTTTTATAAATTTATTAAGCTATTTCTAATTATAAGCTAGGATAATTAAAGCTATAGATTTACTTAAAGAAGGCTGATTATTAATTTTCTTAGTAAATTTTTATAAGATGGTTTTTAGATTGAAAGGATATAAACTAGTAATAGAGAATATTAAGTTGATATTTTTTTATAAAAGTCTTATCTTAACTCATTTAAAAGAGCTAAAAAAAGTCATATTTTATAAACTAGATAAAGCTATAGGATTCTTTTATAAAATTATTTAGTTGCTTTATATAAGTATTAAAAAGAAATAAGAAAATAATAATATTTAAAAGCTATAAAGTATATATTATATAAGCTAGAAAGATTATTAATAAAATCTAATTTAAATTATAATATTTAATAAATTTTATTATAATATAATGTTACGGGCTAATCCCGCCTAATGCTCACTAGAAGGGCATATCTGAATAGAAAACGTAACATAAGGAAAGAAAGAAGGAAACAACAGGTTCTCCACGCGCATACAATCTTATAAGGAAAAGGGGAATAGGGGCTTCTGGTAGGCTTCCTTCTAGAAGCTCTAGATAGATAGATATCATATAGTTCTAAGTAGGCGCTGTAATGCAGGATAACTGGGGCCAGGACAGCTTCATATCTAGGCAGGCTATCAGGGTCTAAGAATAGCTTTATATCAAGAGAGTGGCTATTATAAGAGCTTTATCTAAATATACCTCATAAGATCAGCTTATAACATCACCCCCCCTCTTTCTATAAGGATTCCTAGTTATTAAGGGCAATAATGTCTTTAAGGTTCTATATTAGTTACTAATCTTATTATTTATATCCTAACCACTTTACTAGATATTAGTGTTGTTTACTGCATCCTTATTTTATAATATATTTATCTTCGATCCTCTCTACTATATATTCTAATTCCCTATTAATTAGTTAATTTAATAGCTAGTAATTAGATACCTCCTATAATAGAAATAGGTTCTTAGATATAGGCTGTAGCAGGGTTGTATAGAACATATTATATATACCCCTTAGAATATCTAACTAATAAGCATGCATACTAATCCTTTCTAATACCATGAACTTCATATATTTATAGTCCAGTTTCTTAGATAGCTGGTCTATGTGGATATTGTGTAAATTAAGCCATACCTTATCTTCTATCTAGTAAGTATAGGCTATATTATAGTACTAGTTTATAGACTCCTCTATGTATTGCTGCACTACTGCTATTTTAGTCTATGCTAGATCTACTGCTTATACCAACTTTTTAATAATATCCCTTATAACTACCCACTCCTTATAGTATATTGTTAGCTCATAGAAGATATCCTATAGATCTATAACCTCTAAGTTGTATCTATATGTAAGGAAGAAGGGACTTATTCTAATAGTTGATAATATCTAGTTATTAATTATTATCTTAGCTATTAGAAGTAAATTACTCTAATTATTCTAGAAGTAGTAATAGTACTTCTATAGATAATTCTTAACAATAATATTTATTTATTTGGTCTGGCTATCAGTCTAAGGATACTATGCTATTAATAGATATTATTTAATCTTTATACTCTAGTATATATAGCTCTATATCTTGCTTATAAACTATGTGCCTTAATCTAAGATAATGCTTCTAGGGAAGCTATAGTAAGTAATAAAGAACTATAAGAACTTATATATAACTATTTTAGTACTAAGATCCTTTAATAGAACTAGGATAATATCTTTACTTAATCTATTTATTATGACTATAAAGTAGTAGTAGTTATTACTAACTAATAGCTTATTAATAAAGTTAATATTAATCTTTTACTAAATCCTTTTTAGGACTAGAAGTAGCTTTAATAATCCTTACCTCTATTCTCTCTATATTATATTTATACTATACTTACTATAGTTATTTATAAACTATTATATATCTTAGCTTATATATAGCTAGAAGAATACTCTTCCTATAATAGTATTTATTCTATTATAGCTAGGATGCCCTAAGAGCATTAAGTTATAGTATTATTATATAATCTTTATCTAGAATAGCTTATAGTTAGAAATCTATTAATAGTTATAGTATAAAAAATGCCCTTATTTATTAATCTTGTAGTTAATAATAGTCACTTTTAGACTAAGATTTTATAAGAATGTTTAAAGGTTATTAGTAATAGCTTACTTAATATAGGTATAACTATTATTATAGACTTTAATCTATATTTAGAGTATTTAGAGTTAATCTTTATTAGCTATTATTTAGGTAGTAGAAATCACTATATATAGCATCTATATAGAGTACACATAGATCCTTTATAGTAGTAAGACTTAATCTTAGTAAGTAAGTTAATTATTATTTTTATTCTTTAGTATATCTTATAGTTATTATAAGAGAGTATTAAAGTAGAAGGCTTATAATCTAGATTAATAAACTAATTTAAAGTTAAACTAGAAGAGAAAGATTTACTAGTATATCTATTACTTACTTAATTACTAGATCTTAGTAAAGTAGTATAGGTTATTATAATCTATTACTATAGTAAAGGGTTTATCTAGTAATATTAATTTAGCTTTTTATTATTTTATATAGTTAATAATAGTGAGTAGCTCTTTATTACAGATCTTATAGTTGTATTCTATAAGATTTAGCTTCTAAAAATAGTAGGTGTAGATATAGAGCTATTTATTATTATTATATTAAAAAAGAGTACCTTTATTTATATAACTTAAGGAATTAGTTTTAATAATAGTTTTTTATTTAGGATTAAAGGAGATAAGTACTAGTTTAATAGTAAAGAGGCTCTTAAGGTTCTAGAAAGCCTTATTAGTAGTATTATTCTATACAAAGTCTACCTTTTTCTATATAAGATCTATTAATAATTATATTATAATAGAATAATTATAGATAAATTATTAATAAAAGTTAGCAAAGCCTAGGAACTATTAGACCTCCTTAACTATAGAAGATACTTACTATTCCTAAATAGCTTTTATTTTTATAGGGTCCATTTATATTTCTTTATTAGCTTTAATAATAAATTTAAGATATTTTGTACTCTTTAATTCAAATTCTAACTTATTAATATTAATCTATAGGTTTATATTATAGAGCTATTGGAGTATTATATAGATATATTAATAGTACTCTTTTAATAAGCTATTAGTAAAGATAAGTATATTATTAATATAAATAGTTATAAAGTTATCTAAGAAGTCCTATAAAGTCTAGTTAATATACTATTAGAATGTGCTTAGGACATTAGCTAGATCAAAGAGGATTACTAGCTATTTAAAAAGGTCAAATCAAGTTTAGAAAGCTATTAATTACTTATCCCTTTCCATAATATATATCTTATAGAATACTATAGGTATATCAAACTTTATAAACTACTTTACTTTAGATATCTACTATAGAGTCTTATATATCAATAGTAAGAGGTATTAATCTTTTTTAGTAATAGTATTTAGGGCTTAATAGTCAATATAGAAGCATAATCCTCTACCTAGCTTCTTAATAAATAGTACTAGTATAGCTACTAGTAACTTACTAACCTATATAAATCCTTTATTTAATAAATTATATAATATCTTCCTTAATATAAGAAGCTCTTCTTATAATATATTATAAAGGGGGCTCTATAGGGCTTCTAGCTTCTTTTTATCCTTGTCTTATTCAATTAGTTTAATAGCATGGTTGGTACTAGGCCAGTGTTCTAATAGTTTATCAGCTTTAATAGGGTTAAATATATTAATATAATCTTATAAATAATCTAATAACTTGATTTAAAGGTTAGTCCTTACTTTTAGAGCAAGTATCTTATTAATATTAGCTATACTAGCAGCAAAAACCTTAATCTTAATCTCAGGTTTTCTTCTCTATTATCTTTTTAAAGTAGTAAGGCCTGCTATAGATATCTTATAGGTATTGTTATAGTAGCATATTATTTTATTTATATTCTTATTATTAATCTTAATTCTATTAAGGAATGTTAAGATCTTGTTTACTAGGTTAAAAAGAATTCCTTCCTTCTGCATCTATTATATTTCTAATATTAAATTATATTTTATCTTCTATACTATATAAAAGTATGTTGTCTTCATCTTATATCCTCTAATATCTATTATTATTATTATAATCTTAGTGGTAGTCTGCTCTTTTATTCTATTATACCCCTGAATAGGGACTAGCACTATTATATATTAGGTAAGACTATTGTCGGTTCGTCCGGTCCAAGATCAGCTCAATTGGATTGGGAACAGGCTAATCCGACAAGCCTATGATATGAGGCACAAAAGGGATCTGTATTTGATTCCTAAATTTATGTCTGATTGCTACAAAAGGGGGTGCCGGGGTCCAGTGCGTATATATGCTCTCTTCGTACGTGCTCTGGAATGTGTATAATACATTCTGGCGCGCACATGTTGGAGCCAGGGGTTGCCAATATGCCAGCCAATACGCCAGCCAATATGCTAGGTATTCGGCTAGGCATTCTGGTAGACAATACGCCGGGGGTTGTTAAAGCAGGGGCTTTCTCGTGCTGGAGCATATAACGCATGTGAGTTGATGTTCCGACACTAGCGACTCTCTAAAAGAAAGAAAAAAAATGATAGGGTATAATTTGTATATATTAGGACTGATAGAGTAGTAAATGGAAGTAATAAAACAAGTAATGAATAATAATCTGGGTGACTATAATAAGGAGATAATAATATAAAGAAATGGTGTATCAATCTAGTCAATAGTGGTGGAAATTGGTGCTGTGAATGCCACGTTCTTGTGCTTTGGCATATGTATAGTTGGTGGTACGGCTGAGCGCTCAACCTAAGCGCTCACTTTGATATGAAGCTTGTTAGTGTTGATAAGTTCTTCTAGAGCATGGTAAGGCTTGCTCTTTGTTATAGTATCTGCTGGGTTAGTATCACCATTAATTCACTTAATTTTAGTAATTTTATGGCGCTTATATGATTAGCGGAGGTATATGAGGTCTATCATGAGATGCTTTTCTTGGGTGGTACTTAGTTTAATGAGGTATTTATATAGACTCTTCGAATCGGTATAAATAGTGAGTGGTAGTGGTTTGGGGAGATGTAGTAATTCTATAATAGTTGATTTAATAGCTGTGGCGGCATTAAAAGTATAAGTTATTATGTACAATTCTAAAGCAAGTATACTTCAGGTAATATGCTTATACTTAATAGAGGACTAATGTATAATATTAGTATTATTAGTAGTGTTAGCTAGTACGATAATAAAGCTGATTTGTGATGTGAGGTCCTTGTTATTGGTGAATGAAGAATCAGCAAAGTATATTAAGTGGAGAGAATTAGTATTAAGTGGTATGAAATATAGTTCTTAAGAAGTATTGTCACATTACTATTCTAAGTGCTTGTTGAGTATCTTAATATCATCTTTTATTAGGCTCATTGCTTGGGCAGTATATGATAGATCAAATAAGACTTTAGGTTGATATATAGAAGTGACGTAGATGCCTAATATATGTTGAGCAATATATTGTTTAGTTAGGGTTATATCTTTCTAGATCTTGCCTCTTAAGCTTGTTATATCAGCATTATAGTCTTATATAGTATGGATTAATATATAGGTATATTCTTAGCTTAGTGTTACTCCCTGGGCAGACTCTAAGATAAGGCCACCATTAAATTTTAGTAGCTGTTAATGCGTAAGTATGTCCTGGGGCTTGCTTGTGATTTGTATATTCTTAATTTCCTACTATTTATATAGTATAAATCTGCTATCAGCAAGAAGTAACGTCTTGTTTGTTTATATACCAACTATCTCAAAGCTAGTGTCTGGTTTGGTGTAATATAGGAGGCATGGATTATATATAGAGGTCTCTATTTTGAGCTGATCTATGTGGTGATGGTGATATATATGGAACTAGTGATTATTAGCTTTAAGGATACTATATAGTAGCTGGATAACTTTAAGGATTAAGCTTCTAAAGACAGTAGTGAGCTCTAGTAGTAGTTATATATAGAAATCTCAATTAAGAAGTGTTATTGATTATATATAGGCTTATATTATATTCTGTAGGTAGAGCTTTGAATCCTCTTTACATAGTGTAAGATATAATATTAAGTATTAGTTATAGTGTTAAATTATAGGAGATTCTGTTAGGACAAAGCTTTTATTAATATTATTGTAAGCCTATATAATTAGATATGATTTTTTAAAAGCCTTATTTGTTCTAGGATTCCTAACTTCTTTTATAAATTATAGATTGAAGATTTATATGCTAGGGGGAATGTCTACTATATCCGCTGCTTTAAAGACTCCTCTTTTTATTAATCCATTGATTTCCTTGTGTCAAGATTTGATGAATTAATACTCTGGTTCCTTGTATGTAGCTTAGAGGTATGATTTAGGGTAATATGATAGGATTTTAATAGTGGGTTGTAATATATGGTGTAGGGGTTTAATCTTAGGGGAGCCTTCTACTATATTATCTTGGATGTCTTTTCTAGGGGTACTAATTGGTTTATCTAGTTTAGTATCTTTAATAGGGCTTTGGTATGGTTTGATAATAGTAGTATAAAATAAGATTAGTCTATTAGGAAGTATAATTGTATATATTTCTCTATTAATACTCAGGAGCTTATATGGTCTAGTTTATTTGCTTATATATCTAGTCTTTTCTTCATACTATATAAGCACATCTAAATTTAGTAGGAGTATGTGAATTACCACTGATAAGGGTCTATTCTAGGTATTCAATGTATCTTTAATATTACATTTAGTATAGACTTTCTGGACCTTGGTTATTATTTTTTGTATAGCTATTACTCTCTTTATAATTAATAGGGTAGGGGGGTTATGCTCTATTATATAAGGATATACTCTGAATACTAGGAGGGTTAGTATAAGTCTATCTGGACTGATAGTATCATTAATAGCTTTAACAGCTATTTGTAGCATTAATTTAGGGGTAATATCTAATATCTTATCTTATATAATGAGATAAGCATGGTATAGTATAGTATAGTAGCACTCTACAGCGCTAATTAACTAATAAGCTTTAATAGAAACGCTCACTATTATATTGCTGATTGCTGTAGCAGACTAAGAGAATTCCTTACTTATAAAGTTCTTGCCAGCATTAGTAATAATAAAGTCTAAGGGTCCTAGGTATGTATCTATCTATATAGTATAGAGTATGTCTTATATTGTTTTTATACTAATATTTAGTAACTAGTGTGTAGCATTATATCAGGTTGTTTTATTAATGATATGTAGCACGGCTTTACCCTCAATATATATAATATTGATAATGATTGAATAGTTAAAGTGCACATTACTTCATATAGTAAATCTAAATCAGTCTAGGGACTTACTGTGGATTTAATAGTAGTAATAGAAGCTTTAAATATACTTTAATACTTTAATATGCATACCATAGCCAGCATAATCTAATAACTAGAATAAATATTTAATTAATAAGTGTCTAAATTAGCAGTATAAGCAGCATAATTTAGTGTCTATTAAGAAGCATGGATTCTTATTTAATGACTCCATAATATACAATTCAAAGCTATAATTCTATACTAAGAATAGATGGCCAAATCAGTATACTACTAGGGAAAGTACTTTCTAGTTTAGGCCTATCAAAATATTACAAATATTATTAAAATACACCTTTAGATGGTCCAGATTATAAAGTAAGAGTAGAAATGGGGTTATAATTTCTAATATATAGAATCATATAATGCTAATTAGGGTCTTTAGGTTAATTAATCCTAGCAAGCATAAGGGGTCTCTAAGTCTGAATTTGATCTTAATAATCTCCATAGTAGATAGCTCTAGTATAATCTCTTTAGTGGCTTTCTAGAGAGCAAAAAATTGGGCTCGTCTAGCGGTTGAGAATTGGACGGCGCTACTATTAATTAATATACCTTAGAATTGCGAATCAGTATACTAGTGTAAAGAAACATAGCTCTCAAATCCTTGATATATTAGCACGGGAATGGTGGCCTCTGATTAGCCAGCTGATTTTATCTCCTTAATAAGATCAAATCTTAACAAATCAGAATATGTAGATATTAATAGCAGTTCTAGAATATAGCTCGCAGCGTGGTTTGCTAATTTAGTGGTTATAGCTTTTCTAAAGCTTTTATACAAATTAGGGCCTGTTATAAAATGTAGAACTAGTATAGTCTTTAGTCTTTTAGCCTTTGCTAGGGTATCTATATTGGGATTGGGTGAGGGCTGTCCTTCATAGTCCATAATATATTGGTCTGTCTCACTGTTAGATCAATACTGTGCCTTTTGATATGATACATCGCATTCTTTAATACTATAATTTATGGACCAACATTTAGGTTTCTTGCAAACAAAGCAATGTTGACTAGTATAGTCATTTGAGCGGGATTAATTCTATACTTATTCTTTGTACAGTAAGTATAACTAACATTTATTGTAGTAATAGTAGTTAGTATAGTAAGCTTTATTACTAGAGATTAAAGTCAAATTCTGTGTAGTATAGTATATATCTTAGTATTAACTCATACTTATATAGAGATCACTAATTAAGTTAGGTATAGTATTTGAGAGTCTTCTAATTACTATTTAATATACTAGGTATATTTATATTGCTTTAATAATCTTGCTCTAAAGGTAGGCTAGAGTATAAAGCTAGAGGTCTAATAAATAGATTAAGTTTTATAGCACTTAAATTATAATTTTAAGACATTAGAGTGTATTTTTACTAGGGTTATCATTAATTATCTATTAGAGTGTTATACAGGACTATTTATACTTAATAGTATAGTAATATTCTTCTTCTTCAAAATACTATTATATTGCTTTAGTAGGATTAGTGCCTTATTACTCCTATATATAGCACCATAAGTAGTAATAAACAAGAGCTTAGCCATATAGCATAATAGGAAACGCTAATCTATATGCTTCTAGCATAAAGGATATATAGGCTTAGTAATAGTAATTATAGAAGATATCTAGCTTAAGGCTAAATAAATTATTGCTTCCCTCATATTTTATATCTTCAGTGTAGAGCTTCAATAAAGATATTAATCTGGGAATAACTTATATAGATCTAGGGCTCTTAGTAGAGGTTAATATAGTAATATTTTCAATATTTAGTATAAGGCTTATATAAATTAGTATAGGAGTGATTTTATATAATAGTTTAATAGTCAATTTTGACCTAGTGCCATAGGGATGGAGTAGGATAATTAATATCTCTAAGATAGTCATTTTTAGCATTAGTATAGGCTTAGGGGTATTATATAAAGCAAGAATCATAGTAAATTTCTTCTAGATCAAGGTTTATAAGCTAAGAATCTTACTAATATCAAAATAATATCTAATATTATTTTCAGACCATATTCTTAGTATAGATTCTTTATATATAGCATAGATATTCTTAGCAATTTTACTAGGTTCATTAATACTAATACATATACTATTTATATATAGATATATAATTAACCAGTATAGGTATAAAAATAGGGCTCTTTTAAAGTCTTCAAAGTCCCATTTTTTAAAGTCCTGTTTGAATATAGTCTATAATAGTATATCATATATATCCTTATATAAGGCGTATTTCGCAAGAATAAAGGCCTCTAGTGCCTTATAGTCCTTTTCTTCTTTTCCTTTCAGATCGAAATCTGGGGTAGGCGCTATTGTTATTTCTCAATATTTAGGGTTCGATATCAAAGGTAGTAGATGATTTATAAATAAGCAAATATGTACAAATCAGAGGTCAGAATAAGAGATTAATGAATCTGATCTATTAACTGATTAGTGTCAGTTCATCCAGTCCAAGATCAGCTCAATTAGATTAGGAACAGGCTAATCCAACAAGCCTATGATATAAGGCACAAAAGGGATCTATATTTAATTCCTAAATTTATATCTGATTGCTACAAAAGGGGGTGCCAGGGTCCAGTACATATATATACTCTCTTCGTACGTGCTCTAGAATGTGTATAACACATTCCGGCGCGCACACGTTGAAGCCAGGGGTTGCCAATATGCCAGCCAATACGCCGGCCAATACACTAGGCATTCAGCCAGGCATTCTGGTAGACAATACGCCGGGGGTTGTCAAAGCAGGGGCTTTCTCGTGCCGGAGCATATAGCGCATGTGAGTTGACGTTCCGACACTTAGAGATAGATCTATAATAAAATTAAGTGAAATATTATTACTAGGTCCTATAGGAATGGGTATTAATTATAGCTTATTATATAATTTATAATAATATATTTTTCTTAACTAATATATATTATATATTATTATATATTTAATAATATCTTAGATTATATCTAGCTAATAGAACTTTCTTCTAAGAAGCTCTATAGTTCTTGCAATATTAAAATATCCTATGATTAGATTATTATAATGCTATTGTAATAGTATTAATTTTAATACTATATTATTTAGTATATATATTATATTATCTTTATGAAGGATATTATCTTAGAGTTTCTATAAAAGCTTTAGGATACTACTATTAAGAGTTAAAATCTAAAGATTAGTCTTCTTCTTTTATATAAGGATATCTCCCTATTATATAGTCTTAATATTCTTTAATAGAACTAGTCTTAGTATTTTAAATATATTCTTATTTTTTATACTTTTTAAAGCAAATAAATAGAATAAGTAATTTTTAAAGGACTAATACTTTTTATATTTATTTTTAAAAGGAATCTATAGTTGCTTTTCTTATATATTACTTTTAAGCTTAATTTATATCTATTTAATAGGCTTCTAGGGTAGGTTTAGGACTATTCCTAGAATAAATGTTAAGTCTTCTTTTTTATTATTAGTAAGATCTTTACTAGATAAATTATTAGAGTATATATCTTTCTTTTAAAGGCTTATTCTTATAATGATATTTAAATGTCTAATTAATCTATAGTTAGGAACTATCTTTAGTATCATTTAGTTTACCTGCTTGGTTCTTAATAGAACTGTTATAGTATCTTTTCTAGAACGATTAGTCTTCTTAGAGACTATTATGGCTACTATACCAGACTGACTAGTCCTTAACAGAACCATCACAGTAGCTAGTCTATAACCAGACCGACCAATCACCTCATCAGGGATCGTCGCGGCGGACTCCCAAACTTCATCCGATGGCGCACCATATGGGACTGGCGGATAGCCGGGCTGATGGCCCTGTGGCTGATAACCACGTGAAAACATAGCTTCGTCCGATAGCGCACCATATAGGACTGGCGGATAGCCGGGCTAATAGCCCTGTGGCTGATAACCACGTGAAAACATAGCTTCGTCCGATGGCGCACCATATGGGACTGGCGGATAGCCAGGCTGATAGCCCTGTGGCTAATAACCACATAAAAACATCACCGACAGTGTTCTTAGCTGCAGCTTTTGTTGCAAAGTCGGAAGCAGACCTATATCTGTTTCTTCCTCTCCCTCTAAAAAGTCAGAATACTGATTAGGGGTATCTACTAGATTCTAGGACCCTGGCTTATACTTAATAATAAAGTTATATATAGCTAAATATTAGGCCTAGTATGCCTATTTAGTATTTAAAGTCTTCACTTTAAAGAAGTATTATAGGTTATTATAATCAGTTTGGATATAGATCTTATACTTACTTCCTTCTAAATAGTACCTCTACTTCTAGAATATATATATAATTATGCTAAGTTCTTAATCATAAACTTTCTAATTCTATTAAGTAGTATTAAACTTATATAATATAAAGACTACTAGCTATTAGTCTAAATAATACCTTAATAGAACCTTTCTATCTATAGATTAGTATATAATAATACCTATACCCTATTTTAATATATTAGTTTAAACTAATATAGATTTCTTAAGATTAAAATATCTAACTAGAGATAGGTTAGTAAAAGCTTTCTTTAATAATTTAAAGGATTATATAGCTTTAAGGGTAAGCTTAAATAGCTTCTCTAGATACTTATTAGCTTTATAAAGCATATTTATTAGTAGAATAGTAATAATTAAATAGTTCTTAATAAACTTTTAGAAAAAGCCTATAAATTTTATAAAGATTTAAATATTTTTAACTAATTTTAGTATAAACTACTCTTAGATTGCTTATATCTAGTCTTAATGTCACGGACCTGGATCCACCTTAGTTAAACAGTGTCGTGTCGTAGATACGTTAGGCTTGTTGAACCACACGAAGGTTCAGGTTGTCGGATTGATAGAGTAGGCTTGAATAAATGAAGTAACAATAGATCGGTCGATAGTCTGGAAGTCTTAAACGTAACTAAGATAGAAGAGATCCCCTGTACAGCCTGGTGCCCGTACGAGTAGAATGCCTTGCTGACTCTCACTGTCAAAGTCTAATATCAAGTGACTTAGATTAAAGAGCTATGAAGAACTAAATATATGATGGTAAAGAGCGTCCTTATATATCCAGTCCTCTATATTCTGTATACCGTATATCGTCTACCACTTGTGGTAGATGGTAGATGGTAGATCATTCACTATCCAATGGGCATAGTTCATAATATCTACCACTTCCTTTTTCTTATCAGTGGTATCTTATTCATATCTCTATGTGACTTGGTGCGTGTCCCATACTAAGGTGCCTCAGTCTGACATCCTTCTACTTGTTTTGTCATCGTATGGTTCATACGCTCGCAAATCCAGAGTGACCTTTCCTTCTTGGTCATAGTATATTTTAGCGTCATGCAGGTTGATTCGTAACACTTAATCTATAGAAATACTCTTATTATTAATTAAATATCCTAAGAATTTTAATTCCTATTAATAGAATTTGTATTTTTTAAGTTTGGTATATAGGTTTATAGAATATAATTGCTCTAGCACCTATTTAATATATTCTTTATATTATTTTTTATTCTTAAAGAAGATAAGGATATTATCTAGATAAATAATAATAAAATTATCTAATAATCCTCTTATTATTTTATAGATATATAATTAAAAGGTAATAGGTATATTAGTTAGTCTGAATAGTATTATAAGATACTTAAAGTAGCTATACTAGGTCTAAAATATAGTCTTCTATTTATCTCCTTTCTTAATTCTAATTTAGTAATAGGTATTCTAGAGATTAATCTTTATAAATATCTTAATATTAACTAATCTATTCAACATCTTATTAATATAAGGTAATAGATAGTAGTTTTTAATTATTATTTTATTAAGACTTCAATAGTTAATATAGACTTATAGACTTCTCTTTAATTTCTTAATAAAAAGGATTAGAGTATCTATAGGACTAGTAGAAGGCTAGATCTATTCTTTTTACTATATTTCTTTAAGGTAGTATAGTAGATGATCTAGTTCTATTGCTAAGCATAGATATAAAGGTCTATATGGTGGTATAATAGAGTTAAATTATAACTAGATCTTATGTATTACCTTATTAGAAGGTAATTTAGAAGTATTTGCCTTTAAGAATATATTTTTATATTTTTAATAAATAGAAGGAAGGATTAGCTCTTTATTTGATTTAGAGAGGCTAGAAACTAGAAGGAAAAAAGAATCTCTATTAATAGTCTTTATAAAATACTTTGCTAATATAAATTATAGTTTTAGTGCCTTATATTAGAATCTCTAAGTGTATTTCTTGAAGCTAGTAATTATAGGTTCTTTATAGTAAAGCTATGGCTTACTAAGGGTTATATTAAACCTTGTTATATTAATTATTATAAAAGTTTATTTATATAATTTAGTGACTTTATAATAGTTAGTAATGAAAATAAGAATTATAGTGTTACTATAGTTGGTTATAGAAGTACTATTAATAAATTCTATAGGAGGTAGGAGGTCTTGTAATGGTTACCAACTAGTATTAAGAAGGAGTTGATATACTATAAAATTAAGGTCTCCTCCTATATTTAATATTTCTATGATATAGTGTTCTGACTTAAGGAGTTTTAAGGTTAGATTAATTAGTATTGTAAACTTATTCTTTTTTCTTGGTCTATTTAGGTTAGTAATTATTGTATGGTCTTATTATTGGTTGCTAGAATTATTATTGTCCTTGATATTATTGTTGTTTTCTTTTTATAACTTCTGTGTTAAGGAATTTAGTTAGGGGTTAGGCTATTTGGTATCTTTTAGTGGGAGCTTGGAACTATTATGGTGGTAAATTGTAATGTAGTCTAGGCTTTTATATCTCTTTTAACTATAATGATAATAAGTTAATAGAGAACCTTTGTCCTTAAAGCTTACTTTTTTGTTATTAATAGGGTTATTGTTATGAGCTGACCTCATGAGGCATATTCGGGCGAAGCCCTCACAACAGCCACTCTCTTGACATGAAGCTATCCCCAGACCCCAACAGCCTGCCTAGATATGAAGCCGTCCCAGCCCTGGTTATCCTGCGTTATAGCGCCTACTCAGAACCACATAACACTTATCTATCTAGAGCTTCTAGAAGAAAGCCTACTAGAAGCCCCTATTCCCCTTTTCCTTATAAGATTATATACGCATAAAGAACCTATTATTTTCTTCTTTCTTTCCTTATATTATATTTTCTATTTAGATATACCCTTCTAGTAAGTATTAGGCGGGACTAGCCTATAATATTAGAAAATATAATATTATTACTTTAAGAATCTAAATTATTATATTAAGAATTACTACACTATATATAAATATAAACCTAAATAATCAACCCCCTTAAGAATAGCAGCCAGTACCTATTAAGGAACTATTAGCATAGTTTATATACTAAATAGAAGCCTTTAATATCAATATTAATACCTATATTAAAGCTATTAACATAAATATTAATAATTAAATAAATCACCTAGAAGCAGGCTTTAACTATTTAGACTAATAAACTACAAGTCTTAAAATTCTATAGTTATCTTTTACTTAACCTTCTCCACCTCTAATCCTCTAACTAGTAGTAACTAAGAAGGCTCTAAGATAATAACTATGCTATTAACTAGAGTATACCACTAAATATAATAACTCTAATAAATCCTTGTTCTATCCTTTCCTTACTAAGCTCCAAGCTAAGATTAACATTAATAGACTAGCTATAGGAAATATATACACCTAAATATAATTGTCGGAACGTCAACTCACATGCGCTATACGCTCCGGCACGAGAAAGCCCCTGCTTTGACAACCCCCGGCATATTGCCTACCAGAATGCCTGGCCGAATGCCTGGCGTATTGACTGGCATATTGGCAACCCCTGGCTCCAACGTACGCGCGCCGGAATGTGTTATACACATTCCGGAGCACATACGAAGAGAGCATATATACGCACCAGACCCCAGCACCCCCTTTTGTAGCAATCAGACAGAAACTTAGGAATCAATACAGATCCCTTTTGTGCCTCACTTCATAGGCTTGTCGGATTAGCCTGTTCCCAATCCAATTGAGCTGATCTTGGACCGGAC